>JAZHYW010003067.1:0-92238 GCA_037355805.1 Ixodes ricinus
CATGAAGTGAACTCAGGTGTATTCTTTCCCTCTTCGTCTTTATCGTTTCTTGATTTCAATTATATCGAATAATGAACACTTTATATCACGCTACGCTTGTGTAATTATTTCTCTTAGATTTATTAACCTGACCCAGTACTTAAACCGTTCATTTATCGATAGTAAATCTTCAAATATATTTTCTAAATGTGAAGGTGAAACGACACGGAGATTGATGATGATACAGACGCCAACGCCGCCCTCGAAAATTGTTTGAACTTGGAAATCAGCAGTTTTGTCTGCCATCCGCCAGGTAGCACAACAAAACACCCAAACAGTTTTTAATTGTTTTAAAATTAGCTAAGCTCTACAACTATCAAGAAACCAAAGCAAGATCATTGGGAAAATCTAATACATCGCAATGTATATCTATTCCATAGAATAAATGTTATTAGATGCCAATAAATCTGTTTGATGTCCAAAAAAGATGTGCGTCAAAAACAGGTAAGTTTGAAGGGCTCCCGGAGCGTTATGACTTTGAAAATAAAAAAAGCCACCGTCCACCTCTTGGGCAACTATTGTAGTTCTAAATGTTATAAACGATTTTACCATGGTTTAATTATTTACTCAGCGGCATTTGAATTACGATGACTCGAAGCACAAAAAAGTGCTACGTTTGATATAGAATATCTAAACAAAAAAATATTACACAACATTAATTTTTTTCTGCATATTACCAATTATAATCACTACATCTGTAGCTAATTTCATTGCCCTAGCGCTTGCCATTAAAAGTATATTTGTGCTGAAAAATGTCAATTTTAGGGCAATATTTGGAGAGCTGTAAAAAACAAAGTAGTGCAAATACCAAAAAAGTATACCGTTACATTCTGCTCCGACATCATCTTAACAAAACTGCTCTATTGGAACCGTGTTATCTTTAATGAATCGTTCATAAAACATGAACCAGCGGAGCAAGTGAGGGTCCGCGCCATCATATTCACAACGCTACAAATGCGCATGAACAGTATAAACCAATACATACATAATATCAAATGAAAGAGGATTGCATTGCCTTTCGAATGACATCAATCCCACAAAACAGTGCTTAAAAGGAGATGAGTAATGACCTACCAAAAAGTACCTAAACTGCCACATTCAGTGGGACCGTGGCCTTAAGAAATATTGTATTGACGTTTGGCACAAGGTCACGAAGGGTACAGTGACAGGGCAAACACAGGCACAAGGACGGGTGGACTAGGCCGTCTCAGAATAACGCGACGCGACGCAAGGAAAGTACAACAGAACCACCGGTATTACACCGGACAAAGGAAAAATGAAATGATCAAATTAAAACCGTCCTCGCGAGGGCGCGTACTCCACTCACATCTGGGCGAGGGGAGCAAACGATAAGGAAATGTGGCCGTGGACTAGAGTAACGTAGCGGCAGGACCACCTGCGCAGAAACTCACTCTCGCCTAACCAGAAAAGTTCAGAGGCTAGGTGGCGGAGCAAGGCTCCACGGAGCTGGGAGAGGAGAGGCCACATGGCACGGGTGCGCCGCTGTTGGCCCACCGCGGTACAGCGATTCCGCCAGAGAACGAAGTGTCCCAAGGCCAGGAGAAGCAAAGCCAGGCCACCCCGTGGGCACCGGCCACCGAGAGCAAAGTGGCGAATTCCCAAGGGGCGAAACCCGTGGTGAACGAGGCGCCAGAATGTTTGCGCTACCGGACATTCTTGGAAGATATGCGAAACAGTCTCTACTTGTCCGCAGTTGGGGCAACGTGGGTCCGGGACTAAGCCCCAGCGGTGGAGACGTTGCTTCGTGGGCAGGATTTCCCACCCCCGACGCCACTCAAAATCGTCTACAGGCCCAGGCAGACGGCGGGACACTAATGAAGACCAAGGGAAGGCGGTCGCCTTTCGGCGCTCCTCGGGAGTGACGCGCTGAACGCAAAGTTCTTCGACAACACGGGCAGGGGCTACGTCCCGCACCACAAGGTTCGGGAACGCGCGCAGCAGTTCGTTGTGGAGGCTCACCACCGCCTGGTAGAACGGCGGAGTGGACTCGGCGCTAGGGTAGAGGTTACCCAAAGCGCGAGGAACGAGCGCACGGCGCGAAGGTCCCAGGAAATAGAGGGCAAGAGAACGCGCCGGGTGCTCCGCGTTCTCTAGTACTCCCAAAACGGTACGAAGGGCCAACAAACGGGTCATGGTGTCGACACACGGCATGCCTCTGCCGCCGAGGGACGTGGGGAGACGAAGTACCGCCCGGGTGACATGCTCGGAGCCCCCGTTCCAATAAAAGCGAAAGAGACAAGAAGTGACGCGATGAATGAACCGGGGGGAGGGATGGCGACGTGAGCGGCGAAAAAGAGAGGGCCGCAGAAAACGGCCTTAACAAGGTAAGCACGGTCTCGAAGAGACAACGTGAACGCTTCGGCAGCAGAGACCTGCCGTTCGAGGTTAGTGAATGCAACCTCCCAGGTGCGGGACGCCACGCCACGACAGTCGAAGAATAAGCCAAGGATGCGGAGCTCGGTGACGACCTGGATATCCGCCGGCAAGGTCGGAGGGAGGCGCCGCGGAGCAGAAGTGCCTTGCACTTGGAGCGGTTTAACTGTGCGCCCGACAGGACGCCATACTCAGAAAAGAGTCGCATGGCAGCTTCAAGGCTCTCCGAGTCCCGAATGAACAAACCGATGTCGTCAGCGTAGGCACTGACGGTAACGCAGTCTAGACCGGGCAACGGGAAGCCTCGTATGTCCGAGCAGGACACCAAGCGTCTTAAGAGAGGATCGAGGCTCAAGACATAGAGCAAGGGGGATAAAGGGCAACCCTGCCGTACTCCCCGAGTGACAGGAAATGGAGCAAGGAGCCATCCATTGACAAGGAGACGGCTGGTCAAGCCGCTGTACAGTGACCGTAGGAGGGCGACGAACTTCTCAGGAAAGCCGAAGGCGCCCAAAACCTCGAACAAGAACTGGTGCTCGACGCGGTCGAAAGCCTTCGCCTGGTCTAGTGAGACGAAGGCTCCTGACAAGTTGGTGAAGTGAGCGTACGTGAATAGGTCGCGGGTAAGAGACAGGGACGAGAAGATGTTCCTCCCAGGCACAGAACTCGTCTGAGCCGGGCTCACCACGTAGGGCAAAAGCGGTCCGAGACGTGAAACAAACAGGGACGCCACAAGTTTGTAGTCTACGTTAAGGAGTGTGATAGGCCGCCATGCCGCGGGGTCTGACGGGGAACCATCTTTGGGTAGAAGGACGACCCGACCGTGTCGGAAGGAAGGAGGGACCTCCCCAGTCTCCAGGAAATGGTTGACAAGCTGGACTAGAGGGTCCGCGAGGACGTCCCAAAAGGCCACGTAAAATTCGGCAGGCAAACCGTCGGGCCCGGGGGCAGACCCGACCTTCATCGCACGGAGAAGGTCGAAAAGTTCGTCACGAGTGGTGGGGCGTACAAGAGACGGACCCTCAAAGTCGGGGCAAGCCGGGAGGTCACCACAAAATAGGCGAACTCGCTCGGCAAGGTTCAAAGCGGACACCGCAGGGTCCGTACGAAAAAGGGACGAGAAGAACTCGTAGAACACCGCACTAATGTCGCGGGGGTCGGCCGAAAGGCCTCCACTTGCGAGGCGGACATTCGGAACGCACGAGGGTTCATCTCTCCCGGTACGAGAGGCGCGAAGGCACTGAAGCACTTCAGGGTCGTCCACGGGCTGACCCCGCAGTTGCTGCGCGACGATGGGTCGAAACGACGAGTGAAGCAGACGCTGGTAGCGGTCGCGAAGAAGCGCCAAGTACTCCGACATCAAGTAGGTGCGCGTGCCGCCACGCTGCACGATACGGATGCGGCGGATCGTTTCATTGAGGGCCTCAGTCACGCGGCGTCGAAGCAACTTCCCCGCTGTCGTCGCGTAAAACCGGCAGTCGGACTTGATGACCTCCCAGCGGGCGGGAGACAGCGGAGCAACCGACAGCGACATGCGAATCGACTGGCGCAGGCTGGAAAGGGCCTGCTCGTCTCGCAACAGCGTGGTGTCCAAACGCCACGTGTCGCCGCGAGGATGCAGAAAGCTCGAGAGGTCCAAAACGACAGACACCGGGCGGTGGTCGGAAACGTATCCGGCAGCGACGGGAAAAGAGAGAACAGCGCAACGAAGGAGGCGCGGCACGAGACCGGGAGGGAGATACACCCGATCGAGGCGGCTGGACGAGGAGCCGCGCGACCACGTGGGTGCGTACAAAGCGCCGTGCAGTTCGAGCCAAGCGTCGCGGAGGTTGTAGATTCCGAGCAGCCGGGACAATTCACGAGCGTTCCAGATGCCACGCCCACGGCCAGGGCCGCGAACATCGCGGTTAGAATCAAGAACGCAATTGAAGTCGCCACAAAGAAAGAAAAACCCGTCCGGAGGCACATACTGCAAAAGGCTCTTAAAAAGGGGTGAGACGCCGAAGGATGCGTGGGCGCGTAAACGCTTATCGCACGGAATTTGGCGTTACCAACAAAAAATTGATAAACCAGTACGCGACCGTCTGGGTCGCAGACGGAAAAAGCGCCCCGCAAAAGAGAGCTGCGAAAGATTAAAACGCCCACGCCACAGGAGCGTGACGAGGCAAGAGAAAAATAGCAAGGGATCGAAAACCGGGCTTTAAACTCTATCACATGTTGCGCGGAAAAGAAATTGGTCTCTTGCAAGAAAAGCAAATCACAATGCTGGGACTGGGCAAAATGAATAACTTCGCGTTGCTTATTGGGACAACGAAAACCTTGCACATTAAGAGTTAGAACGTGTAGTCCCAGAATAAAAAGGAAAGAAAAACGCAGTAGGGCCATCGGACAGGTTAGAATACCAGCGGGTCGGAGCTGTCGGAGTCCTCCATGTGGAGTTCAGGGCTCTGTAGATGGTGGGAGGTGTCTGGGTCGTCTGGAAGCAGTCCACGATGCTTCTTACGGACAGTCGAAGCGTGGGTGGCGTCCGAGCTGCTGCTTGTCGTCGGGAGGCCACGCTTGGCGTCGGGACGAGCAGAGGGCATGTCGACGTCTTCGGCGGACGACGGGTTGGTGGACGACTCGCACGTGGCCGACGATGTCGGAAGGGTGGGCGTAGGGGCCGGGTGTCCTTGACCGGGGGTGACGTCAGCCTGGTCTGCGATGACGAGGCGGTCGGAATCCGAGCTCAGACAGTCGTCGTCGACACCGGGAGCAACCTGCGCACCGGCCGTGGGTATGGAAGCCTTGGGGTCTGGGGTCGCGGGAGCCTCCTGGGACGAGGGGGCTGGGTGGTCGACCGGCGGGGGGTGACCCAGCCGTAGGACTGGGGGGCCAAGAGGGTCGTCTTCAGGTTGGTTTGTTGGACGGGAGGCACCAGGAACGGGGGAGGGCTCCGGGGGAGGGGGCGGAGGGTCGCGGGGCTGAACCGTGGCCTCCGCGTAAGTCTTGCGCTGCGTACAGTCGGTCGTGGCGTGCGCATGACCACAGCGAAGGCAGGGCGCCGTGCAGCCAGCGGTGGGATGACCGAACACGCCGCACCGGTCGCACCGAGGGGTCTGGCAGGCGGGACCGATGTGTCCTTCTTGCCCGCACCTGCGGCACACACGACGAAGGCCTCGATAGTCCACCATCACACGATGCCCGTGCACGGTAATAAAGTTCGGGATGGGTTTAACCATCTCCACTTTCACCACTCGGGTGCCGGTCCGGATGTCGGGGCGGTCACGGAAGGTCGCGTAAGTAATTGCTTTGACCTTACCGTACGGGCTGAGAGCCTGGACGAGGGCCTCCTCCGAGACATACGGGGGAAGACGATAGACGGACACGTGGATGACGTGGCCGCCTACGGGTTCGAGAGGGACCTCGACGTCACGAAGCACGAGGCAACCGCGTGCTACGAGGCGGTTGGCCACAGCCATGCTGCTGACAGCCGCCAAAAACTTCACACCACCGTGGTGTTGAAGGTACTACAAGCCTCCGGTTCCGGCGGCTACTTGAAACGCGTCCATGATCTCATCGACCGCCGTGTCGGCGGGAACGCTGAAGGAAAAACACTGCGCCTTCGACGGGACGGAGGAAGACGCCATGGCGCAGCCGACGAAACTGCCCCGGGGACCGCGATAAACACGGAAACCCAGGGACGCACTGGATCGAAAAAACCGCAAGTCACGTACTTCAGCTTTTAAGAAATATTTTATTGACGTTTGGCACAAGGTCACGAAGGGTACAGTGACAGGGCAAACACAGGCACAAGGACGGGTGGACTAGGCCGTCTCAGAATAACGCGACGCGACGCAAGGAAAGTACAACAGAACCACCGGTATTACACCGGACAAAGGAAAAAATGAAATGATCAAATTAAAACCGTCCTCGCGAGGGCGCGTACTCCACTCACATCTGGGCGAGGGGAGCAAACGATAAGGAAATGTGGCCGTTGACTAGAGTAACGTAGCGGCAGGACCACCTGCGCAGAAACTCACTCTCGCCTAACCAGAAAAGTTCAGAGGCTAGGTGGCGGAGCAAGGCTCCACGGAGCTGGGAGAGGAGAGGCCACATGGCACGGGTGCGCCGCTGTTGGCCCACCGCGGTACAGCGATTCCGCCAGAGAACGAAGTGTCCCAAGGCCAGGAGAAGCAAAGCCAGGCCACCCCGTGGGCACCGGCCACCGAGAGCAAAGTGGCGAATTCCCAAGGGGCGAAACCCGTGGTGAACGAGGCGCCAGAATGTTTGCGCTACCGGACATTCTTGGAAGATATGCGAAACAGTCTCTACTTGTCCGCAGTTGGGGCAACGTGGGTCCGGGACTAAGCCCCAGCGGTGGAGACGTTGCTTCGTGGGCAGGATTTCCCACCCCGACGCCACTCAAAGTCGTCTACAGGCCCAGGCAGACGGCGGGACACTAATGAAGACCAAGGGAAGGCGGTCGCCTTTCGGCGCTCCTCGGGAGTGACGCGCTGAACGCAAAGTTCTTCGACAACACGGGCAGGGGCTACGTCCCGCACCACAAGGTTCGGGAACGCGCGCAGCAGTTCGTTGTGGAGGCTCACCACCGCCTGGTAGAACGGCGGAGTGGACTCGGCGCTAGGGTAGAGGTTACCCAAAGCGCGAGGAACGAGCGCACGGCGCGAAGGTCCCAGGAAATAGAGGGCAAGAGAACGCGCCGGGTGCTCCGCGTTCTCTAGTACTCCCAAAACGGTACGAAGGGCCAACAAACGGGTCATGGTGTCGACACACGGCATGCCTCTGCCGCCGAGGGACGTGGGGAGACGAAGTACCGCCCGGGTGACATGCTCGGAGCCCCCGTTCCAATAAAAGCGAAAGAGACAAGAAGTGACGCGATGAATGAACCGGGGGGAGGGATGGCGACGTGAGCGGCGAAAAAGAGAGGGCCGCAGAAAACGGCCTTAACAAGGTAAGCACGGTCTCGAAGAGACAACGTGAACGCTTCGGCAGCAGAGACCTGCCGTTCGAGGTTAGTGAATGCAACCTCCCAGGTGCGGGACGCCACGCCACGACAGTCGAAGAATAAGCCAAGGATGCGGAGCTCGGTGACGACCTGGATATCCGCCGGCAAGGTCGGAGGGGAGGCGCCGCGGAGCAGAAGTGCCTTGCACTTGGAGCGGTTTAACTGTGCGTCCGACAGGACGCCATACTCAGAAAAGAGTCGCATGGCAGCTTCAAGGCTCTCCGAGTCCCGAATGAACAAACCGATGTCGTCAGCGTAGGCACTGACGGTAACGCAGTCTAGACCGGGCAACGGGAAGCCTCGTATGTCCGAGCAGGACACCAAGCGTCTTAAGAGAGGATCGAGGCTCAAGACATAGAGCAAGAGGATAAAGGGCAACCCTGCCGTACTCCCCGAGTGACAGGAAATGGAGCAAGGAGCCATCCATTGACAAGGAGACGGCTGGTCAAGCCGCTGTACAGTGACCGTAGGAGGGCGACGAACTTCTCAGGAAAGCCGAAGGCGCCCAAAACCTCGAACAAGAACTGGTGCTCGACGCGGTCGAAAGCCTTCGCCTGGTCTAGTGAGACGAAGGCTCCTGACAAGTTGGTGAAGTGAGCGTACGTGAATAGGTCGCGGGTAAGAGACAGGGACGAGAAGATGTTCCTCCCAGGCACAGAACTCGTCTGAGCCGGGCTCACCACGTAGGGCAAAAGCGGTCCGAGACGTGAAACAAACAGGGACGCCACAAGTTTGTAGTCTACGTTAAGGAGTGTGATAGGCCGCCATGCCGCGGGGTCTGACGGGGAACCATCTTTGGGTAGAAGGACGACCCGACCGTGTCGGAAGGAAGGAGGGACCTCCCCAGTCTCCAGGAAATGGTTGACAAGCTGGACTAGAGGGTCCGCGAGGACGTCCCAAAAGGCCACGTAAAATTCGGCAGGCAAACCGTCGGGCCCGGGGCAGACCCGACCTTCATCGCACGGAGAAGGTCGAAAAGTTCGTCACGAGTGGTGGGGCGTACAAGAGACGGACCCTCAAAGTCGGGGCAAGCCGGGAGGTCACCACAAAATAGGCGAACTCGCTCGGCAAGGTTCAAAGCGGACACCGCAGGGTCCGTACGAAAAAGGGACGAGAAGAACTCGTAGAACACCGCACTAATGTCGCGGGGGTCGGCCGAAAGGCCTCCACTTGCGAGGCGGACATTCGGAACGCACGAGGGTTCATCTCTCCCGGTACGAGAGGCGCGAAGGCACTGAAGCACTTCAGGGTCGTCCACGGGCTGACCCCGCAGTTGCTGCGCGACGATGGGTCGAAACGACGAGTGAAGCAGACGCTGGTAGCGGTCGCGAAGAAGCGCCAAGTACTCCGACATCAAGTAGGTGCGCGTGCCGCCACGCTGCACGATACGGATGCGGCGGATCGTTTCATTGAGGGCCTCAGTCACGCGGCGTCGAAGCAACTTCCCCGCTGTCGTTGCGTAAAACCGACAGTCGGACTTGATGACCTCCCAGCGGGCGGGAGATAGCGGAGCAACCGACAGCGACATGCGAATCGACTGGCGCAGGCTGGAAAGGGCCTGCTCGTCTCGCAACAGCGTGGTGTCCAAACGCCACGTGTCGCCGCGAGGATGCAGAAAGCTCGAGAGGTCCAAAACGACAGACACCGGGCGGTGGTCGGAAACGTATCCGGCAGCGACGGGAAAAGAGAGAACAGCGCAACGAAGGAGGCGCGGCACGAGACCGGGAGGGAGGTACACCCGATCGAGGCGGCTGGACGAGGAGCCGCGCGACCACGTGGGTGCGTACAAAGCGCCGTGCAGTTCTAGCCAAGCGTCGCGGAGGTTATAGATTCCGAGCAGCCGGGACAATTCACGAGCTTTCCAGGTGCCACGCCCACGTCCAGGGCCGCGAACATCGCGGTTAGAATCAAGAACGCAATTGAAGTCGCCACAAAGAAAGAAAAACCCGTCCGGAGGCACATACTGCAAAAGGCTCTTAAAAAAGGGGTGAGACGCCGAAGGATGCGTGGGCGCGTAAACGCTTATCGCACGGAATTTGGCGTTACCAACAAAAAATTGATAAACCAGTACGCGACCGTCTGGGTCGCAGACGGAAAAAGCGCCCCGCAAAAGAGAGCTGCGAAAGATTAAAACGCCCACGCCACAGGAGCGTGACGAGGCAAGAGAAAAATAGCAAGGGATCGAAAACCGGGCTTTAAACTCTATCACATGTTGCGCGGAAAAGAAATTGGTCTCTTGCAAGAAAAGCAAATCACAATGCTGGGACTGGGCAAAATGAATAACTTCGCGTTGCTTATTGGGACAACGAAAACCTTGCACATTAAGAGTTAGAACGTGTAGTCCCAGAATAAAAAGGAAAGAAAAACGCAGTAGGGCCATCGGACAGGTTAGAATACCAGCGGGTCGGAGCTGTCGGAGTCCTCCATGTGAAGTTCAGGGCTCTTTAGATGGTGGGAGGTGTTCGAGTCGTCTGGAAGCAGTCCACGACGCTTCTT
This sequence comes from Ixodes ricinus, assembly GCA_037355805.1. Lineage (NCBI taxonomy): Eukaryota > Metazoa > Arthropoda > Arachnida > Ixodida > Ixodidae > Ixodes > Ixodes ricinus. Next base: position 9,938 of record JAZHYW010003067.1, read on the forward strand.
GAGGACAGTCGAAGCGTGGGTGGCGTCCGAGCTGCTGCTTGTCGTCGGGAGGCCACGCTTGGCGTCGGGACGAGCAGAGGGCATGTCGACGTCTTCGGCGGACGACGGGTTGGTGGACGACTCGCACGTGGGTGACGACGTCGGAAGGGTGGGCGTAGGGGCCGGGTGTCCTTGACCGGGGGTGATGTCGGCCTGGTCTGCGATGACGAGGCGGTCGGAATCCGAGCTCGGACAGTCGTCGTCGACACCGGGAGCAACCTGCGCACCGGCCGTGGGTAAGGAAGCCCTGGGGTCGCAGGTCGCGGGAGCCTCCTGGGACGAGGGGGCTGGGTGGTCGACCGGCGGGGGGTGATCCAGCCGTAGGACTGGGGGGCCAAGAGGAGTCGTCTTCAGGTTGGTTTGCCGGACGGGAGGCACCAGGAACGGGGGAGGGCTCCGGGGGAGGGGGCGGAGGGTCGCGGGGCTGAACCGTGGCCTCCGCGTAAGTCTTGCGCTGCGTACAGTCGGTCGTGGCGTGCGCATGACCACAGCGAAGGCAGGGCGCCGTGCAGCCAGCGGTGGGATGACCGAACACGCCGCACCGGTCGCACCGAGGGGTCTGGCAGGCGGGACCGATGTGTCCTTCTTGCCCGCACCTGCGGCACACACGACGAAGGCCTCGATAGTCCACCATCACACGATGCCCGTGCACGGTAATAAAGTTCGGGATGGGCTTAACCATCTCTACTTTCACCACTCGGGTGCCGGTCCGGATGTCGGGACGGTCACGGAAGGTCGCGTAAGTAATTGCTTTGACCTTACCGTACGGGCTGAGAGCCTGGACGAGGGCCTCCTCCGAGACATACGGGGGAAGACGATAGACGGACACGTGGATGACGTGGCCGCCTACGGGTTCGAGGGGACCTCGACGTCACGAAGCACGATGCAACCACGTGCTACGAGGCGGTTGGCCACAGCCATGCTGCTGACAGCCGCCAAAAACTTCACACCACCGTGGTGTTGAAGGTACTGCAAGCCTCCGGTGCCGGCGGCTACTTGAAACGCGTCCATGATCTCATCGACAGCCGTGTCGGCGGGAACGCTAAAAGAAAAACACTGCGCCTTCGACGGGACGGCGGAAGACGCCATGACGCAGCCGACGAAACTGCCCCGGGGACCGCGATAAACACGGAAACCCAGGGACGCACTGGATCGAAAAACCGCAAGTCACGTACTTCAGCTCCTTAGTCAACGGTAATTTCGACCCTATCCTTGGTTACACAGGTCTTGAACGTAATTCAGAGTCACCCTGAACAAGCACCTGATATACCCCAGTGACCTGTCATATCGCTTTTAAAATTTCTCCTCAATGTCAGCGTTTTTGATACTGTTCATGCTGTCCACACTTCAACCTGGATGGGCTGCAGAAATCTCTTACATTATTATCATGCTTATCATGCTGATATTAAGTTAGAAACGCTAAAAATGCTATAAACCAGCCCCGTGGACTCCGAGCTAAATCCTGGTTTTTGTTGTAGTGAATTATCGGCTTTTTAAGCAATTCCTGCTCAAACAACAATCACGAGAATGATAATATTGTAAGAGATTTCTGCAGCTCAGCCAGATTGAAAGGTGGATCGCATGCGCAGTATCAAAAATGCTGCCGTTGAGGAGCAATTTTAAAAGTGATATGACAGGTCACTGGGGTATATCAGGCGCTTGTTCAGGGTGACTCCGAATTACGCTCGTAAATCTGTGTAACCATGGAGTTGGTCGTAAATTAGCGATCACTAGCGTGGTGCCTTCCAGTTTTTCAGCGTTCCCTGGGACCCGGATCACATCGCGGTCCCCGGGGCTTCGGACTTCAACATGGCGGCTTCGACGTCGTCAGCGGCGCCGTCCAAGGCGCAGTGCTTCGTCATCAACGTGCCGGTGGACACGCCAGTGGACGCCATCATGGACGCGTTCCAGCACGCTGTCGGCGACGCCGGCCTTCAGTACCTTCAGCACCATGGTGGTGCAAGGTTTATGGCAGCGGTCAACTCCATGGCCACTGCCCAACGTTTGGTAGCACAGGGACACCTGTTGCTCGGTGACGTCCAGGTCCCACTCGAACCGGTCGGGGCCCACGTCGTCCACGTGTCGGTTTACCGACTCCCGCCGTACGTGTCCGAAGACGCCCTCGTCCAGGTCCTTGGGCAGTACGGCAAGGTAAAAGGCCTGAGCCACGTCACCTACCGTGACCGACCGGATATCCGTACGGGCACGCGGGTGGTCAAGCTGGAGATGGCCAAGCCTGTGCCCAACTTCATCCACATCCAGGGCCACAGAGTCATGGTGGACTACCGCGGCATGCGCCGGGTCTGTAGCCGCTGTGGTCAGGAGGGCCATTTCGGGCCTGCCTGCAAGACTCCCCGCTGTGACAGGTGCGGCGTCTTCGGACACCCGACAGAAGGATGTGCTGCGCCCTGCCAACGCTGCGGCCACGCCCACGCCACCACTGACTGCGTTCAGCGCAAGACGTACTCGGCAGCTGCCAGAGAATCCCGCCGTGGATCTCCGCCACCGGTCAACACCCCCGAGCCGCCTGCGTCCCAAGCTCCCGGCCGCCCTGAGCCGGCCAAGCCGCCTTCCGCAATCACCCGCTTGTCCACTGCCCCCGGAGTCTCCCCACCGGCGGCAGAGCCCTCAACCTCCGATATGCTTCCTGCGCACGTGGAAACGTCGGCCCCGCGTTTTCTGCAGGCTGGTGACGCCAGACAAGACCTCCTCGTTGCCGAGGACGCCACCCCGAGTCCCCTCATCGCCTGCCCCAACGCAGCTGAGATCGCCGACGTCACCCCGGGCCAAGGGAACCCTCCCCCATCACCTACGTTGCCTCCGGCTTCGGCATCCCCCGGCACGCTGGTGCCGCTACCGGACAGTGACGCGTCTGTGGACCCAAGGTCTGACGACGACGACGCCATGTGCTACGACCGTCCTGAAACGAAACGCGGCCTCACAAGCACCAGCAGCGGGTCTGACGCCCCCGGAATCTCGACGAAGAAGAAACGCCTGGGTCACGCAAAGCCATCCGACTCGGAGGACTATTCCGACTCTCTGGTCTTCTAGTGCGGTATGCTCGCTTAGGTTGTCCTTTTTTAATGAATTTTATTTTTATGGCCATGCTGCTGCATGTCCTCACGCTGAATGTCCAGGGCTTTAGAAACCCCGATAAGCAGCGTGAGGTCGTCCACTTCGCGCGCTCGGTTGGTGCAGATCTTGTCTTTTTACAAGAAACTAATTTTTTTTCTACACGCGACAGCACTGCTTTTCGTGATCGCTTTGGTCTTGACTGTTTTTTTCCTTCGGAGACACGCGCTGTCGCGGCGTCGGCGTTCTTATCTTGCGTCGAGCGCTCAGTCGAGGATGCCGCAGCATTTTTGATCCCGCTGGGCGCGTCATTGCATTTGATTTCTTTTTTGGTCAGCATCGCTTGCGCGCAGTGAATGTGTATGCGCCCGCACATATGTCTTTATCGACTGGCTTCTTTCGAGAGTTAGATGCATATTTGTTGGAGCCCCACCCCTTCTTTCTTTTGGGGATTTTAACTGTGTTTTAGACGCTCACCGGGATGTTCGGGGTCCAGGTCAGGGTAGGGCTAACTGGAATGCTCGTGAGCTTCGTCGCCTCATTGAACAGTTCGACTTGCGAGACGCTTGGTGCGAGTTACACGGCTCCTCCTTTACGCCCACGTGGTCTCGTGCGGGCTCGAGCAGTCGTTTAGACCGGGTGTACCTCCCAACCTGGCTTGCTACATGTCTCACTCGATGTGAGACCCTTTCGTTTCCCTCTGCGGCGGAGTACATCTCGGATCATCGTCCTGTCCTGATTTCCTTGTTCATTCCTGGGGGCGAACAGCCTCGCTGCATCCTTTGGCGTTTTGACGTGCGGCTTCTTCGGGATAGGGAAGCGGTTCAGTCACTCAGACAAGCGCTCACTGAGGCACAACGTGCCATGGGCACGGATCCCGCGCGGTGGGACAGCTTGAAGGTGTTGTGGCGTTCTCTGTGCGTCCGCGAGGGCAAGTGGAGTCGGCGTCAACTCTCTCACAAGCTCAATGAGGTCCTGCGACGCATCCGCATCATTAAGCGCGGTGGTACCTTCACGCCTCTCATGTCTGAGTACTTGAACCTGTTGCGGGCGAGGTACTCTCGCCTTCTGCGGGAAAGTTCAGGAACTGCGGCACTGCAACCCTGGGACAGACGTCCCGTGTCAGACCCTGAGGTCCTCCGCTACCTTCGCGTCCCTCGGGGCTGCGAAGATCGACCGGGCTGGGTTCCGTCTGTCACCACGCCAGATGGCTTCCAGTCGTCCCATCCGCCTGACATCGTGAAAGTTTTCTTCGAACACTTTGCAGCCTTGTTCCGGATGGAAGATTACTCCCCCGGAACACATCCGATGTCCTCGTACAACAGTTTTGTGGTTCCTTACCTCAAGTCCCGCCCGACCTGCGTGATACCCTTCACCGCCCTGTCAGCGCATTCGAGGCTTACCAGGCTCTCAGGGGCATGAAGATGGGTTCTGCGCCAGGTGTCGACGGCCTGCCTGCAGAGTTTTACAAAGAATTTTGGCCCCAGGTTGGCACGGCACTAGTCGGCGTTTTCAATGCTTTCCTTCAAGGCGGCAACGTTCCCGACTCCTTCCGGCGTGGTCGCATCGTCCTCGTCCCGAAGGAGACTGGCGACCCCTCCACACCGCAGGCCTGGCGGCCCGTCACCCTCCTCAACGTAGACTATAAACTGTTGGCCACCATTCTTGCTCACCGCCTTCGCGACGTGTTACCAGAACTTATAAGCCCTTTTCAGACCTGCTCTGTTCCTGGACGGAGCATATTCTCGTCCCTCACGCTAACGCGTGACATGTTCCACTTCACAGAGTCCAGCGGCCTTTCCGGCGCTTTCATTTCCCTAGACCAGGAGAAGGCATTCGACCGTCTGGACCACCGCTTTTTGTTTTCGGTCCTCCGGACGTATGGATTCTCTCCAGACTTCGTGCGCCTCTTTGAGGTTTTGTATGTGAATCTGGTCAGTGACGTCGTTGTCAATGGCCAGATTACTCCGTGCTTTGCCGTTGAGCGAGGGGTACGCCAGGGCTGTCCCCTGTCACCCTTACTTTTCGTCCTTTGCCTGGACCCGCTTCTCCGACGAATCCACGACCAACCCTCGGTACGTGGTTTCCCTCTTCCTGGCTCGGGATCCATCAAAGTATCCGCATATGCGGACGACGTCTCTCTCTTCGTACGGGACTCCGGGAGCCTTATATCAGCCCTACGGCTGTATGAAGAGTACGCCGTCCTTTCAGGGGCCCGGCTCAACACGTCCAAAAGTAGAGCCGTTCTCTTTGGTGGTTTTGCCGACCCACTTCCGGGTGGCATCATGGTAACGAGGGTTGTCAGGGTCCTAGGTGTTCTCTTTGACTGTTCTGGTGTGTCGGCAGAAACATGGAACAGCATTGCGACAGACGTCGTGCACAAGGCCACCGTGGCTTCGCGTTTCTCCCTGCCCCAGCGCGATAGAGCTTATATCGTGAAGTCGGTGCTGTGCGCCCGGCTGTGGTTCGCCTCACGGGTCGCTCTCCCCCTCCGTCTGTCGTCCGCCGCATTACCTCCGTGATTTTTGCCTTCCTGTGGGAAGGGCGCCCTGAGCTGGTCGCTCGCTCGGCCCTTCGAATGTCGCGCTCTGATGGGGCCTGAGCATCCCCTGCCTTGTCACATTTAGCCGCTTACTTGCCCTTCGGAACGTCCTGGACATCCTAGACGCCCCTGACTATCCCGGCCGGAGCCTGACGCTGTACTGGCTCAGCACCCACCGTCGCGTCCTGGTGCCTCGGGGGCTAGGGAACTCGTGCCCGACGGCGGAGTCCCCATTGCCTTTCTACGCGACGGTAGTTCAGGTCTACCAGCAGTTACAAACGGCCACGCCTGACTCTGACGTCCGTGATGTACCTGTTTCACGTCTTTGTGAGGCCCTTTGCGAGCCGGAGGTGCCCCTCGTACTCCGGGTTCAAAGTCGGACTGCAAACTGGACCAGCGCTTTCTCCCCAGACATCCCTCCCTGCCTTGCAGACTTTCATTGGCGGCTTGGGTGGGGCGTTCTACCTACCCGTGACCGTCTAGCACGATGGGGTGTCGCTAACTCCAATTTGTGTGTCAACTGTGGGCAGGTTGAAACCAACACCCACGCGGTGTTTGAGTGCGTTGTAGCTAAAACTTTGTGGACTCTTGTGAGTCGCATCTTTGCGCTGCCACTAAGCAGACATTTCTACGCTAGACACCGGAGTGCGGGTCTGGTGTTTGCCGCCACCTGCTACGTCTTGTGGCAACAGAGGAACATTGCTGTGGGCCGCCAGCGCCGTCTCGGCCTGATGTTCCCGTTGCTGCGACGGCTCCGGACACTGCTCCTCTCCCACCTCGAGGACGCACTTTTTGCCCTTGGGGAGGAGGCGTTTCTCCGGAGGTGGCATGCGGACTTCATTGGCGTGGCAGGCCGCGGAGTGGTGCTACAAGTTCGGTGGTGCCTTGATTGATTATGTTTTCACGCACCTTTTCGTAGCGTAGCGGCTGGAGCCGTTATAGTCTACTTGTCATTTATTTTCTATGTGTCTGTGATCCTTTTTTGCCGTCCGTGTCCAGATAAACACCGTACATATTTGTATCGCGCCCGGGAGGTCGACTTCTAGTCGTTGTTTACGTTCGCGTGCGTCCTCTTTGTGCCTTACGTTTTCTCGTTTTGTTTGTGTACTGTTGTCCCAACTTGTAAATAAATTTCTCTTTCCAAGCTGAAGGAACACCGTTCTCATGATTCCTTGAGTGCGGGCCGGGGCGCTTGGGAATACTGCAAATGGTCTATTGTATGAGCTTCATACAATTCGCGTGTTCTTTTGGATCTAAACCGTCTTAGGATTTTGGTTTGGCTAAACACTGCAACTTAATGCCTGATTCCCATGGTGCGAATTTGCCTGCGATTTCGCAACTACGACGCCGTTCTTGCGACACAACGCAGTTGCGGTGCGAATTTGACAAATTCGCGATTCCGTATTTTGCCAAACTTTCCTTGCGACTCCGTTCTTGCGAAGGGACGGACAACCAATAAAACGCGTCTCGTGAAGTACGTCACGGTGGTCATAATAAAAGCGTGGGAATGAAAAAATACGAAAAAGGCGTCATCTACGTCGTCGTCTTCAAAATTCGCTGCGGCGGTAGGGCGGCGGATGTGCTCCTCATGAGTGCACTCTTCCCAAGTACACTCTTCCCATTATTATGTCAGTGTATGCTGATGATATATGCGTCTGGGTTTCAGGGTACAGGCACCATGGTCTTCGAAACGCCGCTCAAGCAACCATCACCGCAGCAAGCAATTATCTCAATGATTCTGGCCTACAATTCTCACTCGAAAAAACTGCATTCATACTGTTTCCGGGAAAAAACCGACGCAGTACCAAAATTGACCTCACTCTCTACAATACACGGATACGTCACGAACGACAACACAGATTCTTAGGAATCACTTTGAACTCTAGGCTTAACTGGCATGCACAAGCTATGATCGTAAAGAAATCTACACTGACAGCAAGAAACGCAATTCGTAGAGTCGCAGGACAGTCGTGGGGAAACTCACCAAGATCCATGATGCGTCTGCATTCAGCCCTTATTGTCAACCGTATATTATATTCTTTGCCATTCATTAAGTTATCACCAACAGATTCCCGAATGCTCGAGTGCATACATAGACAAGGCCTGCGCACTTGCCTGGGAGTTCCAAGCTCCACAAAAAATGAAAATGTATACAAAGAGGCTCGCGCTTTCAATTTACCGCTGCTAGCAACCAAGAGCCTCCTTTCTCAGCACGTACGTTTGAGTACCACGCCTGCAGGAAGGGACCTGTTGCGACGACTTAAAACCAGGCAACAATCGCGTCTTCATATTTCTGGACAAACTCTTCAACACCTTGGATGGACACCTGACGTTTCTCATGATAGAGATGGTATTAAACCATCGCCCCCTGGAACAACTACTGCCCAAAGTGCACCTGCCACATTCCGGGTATACGCAATAAGATGAGCGAAAATGTAACAGTAATCAAGCAAAAAACAATTGAATATATCTCGATAACATACTCTGACTGTCTACAAGTATACACAGACGGGTCAGTGAATCGCACCAGAAGAAGCGGCACTTCCGCTTTCTATGTGCCTAGTTTACAACTTGAATGGAGTGGACGACTCGATAAGATGGTATCGTCAACAATAGCTGAAATGTATGCGATTGTAGAAGCTCTAAGTATGATAAGTAAGCTCACACCACAAAATGTGGTTATACTAACAGACTCTCGTGCTGCCCTCCAACAGCTACAAAGACCCCAAGAAACGTCGAAAGCAGCAACGGCAGCTAAATTAGCTACAAAGACACTGGAAGCGAACGGTTTCAAAATTTACTATCAGTGGGTACCGGCACACATCGGGCTACGAGGCAACGAAAAAGCGGATCAACTTGCTTGCGCCGCTCACAATTTACCCGCTAGCATTAGGACCCCAGAAGATACAAGAAATTTCTACAAAACAATATACGACCATATATGCTCGTTATCCATAGGCCACTCCTCTCCGGTTCAGCCGTGCTTAACCCGAAATCTCCGCCGCGCAGACGCCACTCTGCTTTTCCGTTTACGTACAGGGAGTGCACGTACAGGCCAACTGCTGCACCGCTGGAAAAAGCGAGATACCGATACCTGCAGCAAATGTGGAGTAACCGAAGACCTCAATCACATGCTTGACGATTGTCAAAAGTTTGAAGAGGAAAGGAAAACATTCTCGGCTGAGTTGAGAAAGCACAAATTTGTGATACATGACACAGCACAACTTATATTTCCTTCTGGTACTCGTGCTACGAGAAAATTACTTCAGAGATTATTTTTGAATTTCCTGCGAGCCACTGGCCTACACACTCAACTGTAAAGGGCTCATATACTACAAACGTGACAAAGACAGCACTGGAAATTTCTGACCACTAACTTTAATACCTCCTCTAATCTGTTCATATCTATCCTCTTTCTTTTTATCTTCTCATTAATTTAATTTTATATTTTTCCTTTCGCGCGTGGGACAATGTCGGCCTAGTGGCAAGACTAACTCCAGCCGGATTTCCGATTGTTTTAATAAAACGATTCATCTCTCTCTCTCATGAGTGAATGTTTTCCGCCAGGGGATGTAGTTCGTGCATTGAAACGAATTGGCGTTTGCGTACCACGCGAGGGTTGTGGTTGCTTCCTTCGTAAAAATGCAGGCGACAATAATTGAGGCTTGTGTTCGATCACTTTGCGTATGTTACTCATTGCATAGTAGAAACATCCTTTCTTCAAATATGTTTGGAGATGGCACGAAGGCCTGTCTAGAAACCGAGAAACGATGAACTGCATTTTGTAATTAAAGCTATTTGATAAAAATCGAGTTTCACATTTTTACGGAGTGCCAACAACTATTGATATGTAAACGCGCGAGACGCGAGCCAAGCGAGTGCAAGATAAATCAACGCGGCGCCTTGATGGCTCCTTCCAGTGCTGCGCAGCCATTTTCTTCCGAGGTCCTCACGGGGCACGCGTGGAGAACATTGGCCCATCTGCCCTGCTTCTGTTGTTTCTGGTATGAAAACACATGTTCGCGTTCCATGAATTCACCAGCGACCGTGGCATGCTTTCCAAGCGAGATTTCGTGTGAGCGCTCGTGGTGTGCACGCGCGTTCTCTGCCCAAAACAGCAGTTTAAATTTACTATTTTTCGTCGAAATAGCCTCCGTAAAAACAATTCTGCTCCCAGCTGAGTGCTGCTACCCCCTCCCCCTTCATTTTGGGATGGTACGAATATGATAAATGCCTGTGCATTTCTCATACAAATCCTGTGACAATTTGGTTTCGTGCATATTTTGTCATTATTTCACCAACATGATTGTTTTGGCTTTCTTTTACATCTGGCAACTTTTTTTGTTTATGCCGTTTCCTTTATCTTTATTTTTGTCATTTTCGCAATCGCTAATATTGTTGTGAACAAAAAGAAAGCTAAACATTTACGTAAGCTTGTTCATGCTGACCTAGACTGAGGAAGTACAGAATGTGTTTTTGCACGTTCATACACACACACGATCTGTGTGTGGTCCAGCGTCGGTCCAGCGTGGCGTTCATTTTATAAACATCGGCTGATAAAACGCATTCTATGTTAAGTAAAGATACGCTTGGGCATCATAGGCCCAACTAAAACAGGAAAATATCACCTCCCTCTGGGGGATCAGCCGGTACGCTGTCGATTTACTTTGGGCAATACCTGCCACAAAAAGTGTCCGCCAGTTTGTCCGTAAAAGAGGCAAAAACCACAACCCATATTATACAAAAATGTTTGACTGATTTACAGGCAACAGGTTCAGTGTGAAAATGAACTAGAGAGGTGACATTAGGTAGGGGTGATCCACGAAGAAATTTTTTATTACTCTCTTCAAATGTTGAAAGATAACAACTAGCAAAACGAAAAAGTTGCAATTGCAAAACAAAAAGATCAAGTACTGGCTCACCTTCCTGGCGGACATCAGATAAGAATAAAGAGGAACATAACACGTTGCTGGAGTCTTGGGGTGCACTGGCGCAAAAAGGCAAATATCTGCGTTTTGCGCCGGTGCTGCGAGGCCGCCCACTCAACTACGCACGCCACCGACGATCCGAGCACCCCGTATCAATGGCCTGGACGAATTCGACCCCTACGTGACCCGGAAGCTACAACGCAAGGCACGATGAGAAGGAAACTCACTGTGCCTTCTGTAATAGATTCGCCATAACCACATAACCCCCTACTGCCCACCCCACACTGCAGAGAGGACGAATGCTAAGTTTCTTCGACGTGTATAAACACACTCCTCTCAACACTACACTACCCTCCAGCACGTTGCCGATCTCCCTGAACCCCCTAAATGCGCATACTTCGGAGACTACCCAAATAACTCTCATACACCCAAGTTAAGGACTGCGCGTCAGTTCAGGATCTTGCAGAGCGTGCACTGAAAACACTCGCCCCACTTATCCAACCAAGGAGCTGGGAGGATTGAGTCACTAATCCAAGGGCGGCAGAGTATAAATTATGGCCACTCCTAGTTAAGCACATTAAGAACGTACATGGACAAGGAGAACCCCTAATTTCATCTCTCTCCGGTAGCACCGGTCTTGGTACAATACAGATGTTTCACTTTCTCTGTTCAAAGTCCTAGTGGGCCTGACACGCAGGCCGTCTCACACCACAGCGCCCGTCCAAAAGTAGCTAACTCACAGCTGCACAGTATTGTTCTAATGATGGCCTCAGCTCCCTGTTCCAACGGAAATAGGCCAGACGATCCTCACACACAAAACCTTGAAAACTTTGGGCTTTGTCACAATACCCCTGACACTGTTTAGGATTTCAGGCCAGCGCGTTTCCTTTGCCATGACACTGCACCTTCCTTTACAAAGTACCTGCAGTACAGGTCTCTCACGGCAGTGGCCACTGTGTTGCGTTTTCGGGCAGATTGGTTTAGGTGCCGCGGTCTCAGCCTCGGCAGGTGGAACAACGCGTTCTTCTGCTGTGAGGCCTTCTTGCGCCACTGGTCATCAATAATGTTGCCGAAGTGGTCGACTTTATCAGCATAGGCATCTGGCATGTACAACTTGTTGTCTCGTAGGTAGTTGAGCCGTACACAAGCTGCGAAAACGACTCCAGTGGCGTAGTCTGGGAGGAGGCCGATTGGCCTGCGGAGGGTGCGGAATCCAGTAGCCAAAATTCCAAATGCGTTCTCCACGCACCTCCTGGAAGTGGGACAAAGACAACACTGTGTTTTTGTAATTTTAATGCAAGTGCGACAATTCTAAAGGTTACCTCGCTCTACACAGTCGATAGTTGAATATCCCAAGATTATCACTGAGGTATCTGCCAGGATAGGTCCTCCGTTGAAATGCCTCGTCTCCGACAAAGACGTATGGGGCGATAATATGGGAAGATGGCAGCTGATTTGGTGGTGACAAATTCAAGGCACCTTGACTGAAGGCGGTATTAAAGGCGTTATTTACTGGACGCCATATTGGCGGGCATTGTTTGCAACGCGTGCTCACAAAGGACTGCTACGTATTGCTCGCAAAGATGAGCAATCTTGACGGTGTGAAATATACGTTGCAGATGCGTTGTGCAAACTCACTCACAGCACGTGCTCAACAGCAACCGGCGCAAGCTATGGCCGCCAGTGAATATGACCTCTATACGAAGCGTTTGATCATTACGAGACGCCAGCGACTCTTTCACGGCATATGAGCGCCATTAAGGATACGGTAGGTGTTGGATGAGCCGCGTTTTTATTGGTTGTCTTTCCGTACCGTAGTAGCGTCGCTGGTGACGTCACGAAAGATGTTTGACATTTGACGCAGCTCCGATTATTTCATAATTGCACATGAACCTGCCTGTTTGCTGCAACAGCGTCGTCGCAACTGCGAAATCGCAACTAAATTCGCACCATGTGAAACCGTCCTCTTTTCTGCAAGTTGCCAAGAACGATATAATACGTTTTTGTTTACCTTCATGTATTTTGGGCGAAGCACCTTTCATATATACTGATATGTCTCATGCACGATGGATGCCACTGTTGACACGCCAACCTTGAATTGCAGTGCAAGGTCCTGCATTGACGTTCTTGGTGACAGATACCTGAATGAAAACAAAACATTGCTGTGTATATGAATGTCTGGAAGCCGAGAAACTAGTAATGAGTTCTCCCTATAAACCAGTTTAATTGCACCTCGTATCCACTCTAAACGTTGCGGTTTAAAAAGAAGGCCATTCTACCTGAAAGTGACAGCAAGCTGCGCCTGCAACGAAATGGGCTCTCTGACGACATACTGCTTCGTGAGCTTTGTTTCCAGGAGAGCGTGGAGTCTTTCAGAAGTGCTGGGCATCATCCGGTAATATCTTAGAAACTGCTCCGGGTCCTTATGAAGCATAAAGAGGGTCTGCAGAAAAAAAGTATTCCAGAAACCTGCTCGTAGAAAAACACAAGTCGACTTACCGATGAGTAAAACTCCGATTCTGTGGCTCTGTTTTGCCAGCACGGCCGGAACCACTATCGCCGCGGGTTTCCATCTAGGAGCAGCAGTTTTTTCTTCTGTAGAACTAGGTATTTCTTTTTACAGAGCAGCCTGAACTCGTCATCATCTAGAGTAGCGGCCATCATGCTCTATGAAAGACAAGGCGCGCTGCTGCTTGCACTCTTTCAATATGGAACATCGTCCACGTGACGAAGCCACCGGGACAACAGTTCGCCTTGCGCGACATGCCACGCAACGCAAGAACAAGCTTGCTCAAGCAGTCATGAGCTGCGTTTGTCCCGGTGTCCTTGTCGTATTCGTCGTATTCGTTGTTTTCGTCGTTTTCGTTGCTGCGAACGCAGCCGGCGCAAATGTCTGAATCAGCCCTATCAACGCCTCCTGTACTAAGATGCCTGTCAGGTGGCTCGCTCTCCCATTGCGGCCGGTCTGCCATCGTATTGTAGCCAAACGCCACTAGGTGGCGCTCAGTTCCGACCCGCTAGGCGCGAGCAACAACATCATCATCAGCAACTCTTGCTGGGCGCTCGGCCATCTCGGCGCAACTGGCGCGGCCGGCCGCTCGCAACTGAGTGCTAATTTTATTTATTTTAACATTAGTTTTAGTTTCAGTCTTTGGTTTACTGTTTTGCATCCTTTTGAAGAAAAAGACCCAATTATTCTCCATGGCCCTAGACCATAATACCAAAAGAAGACGAAGACGAAAGTGTAAATATACCAAAGAGTGAGCCAGCGCTGCGTAAGTTTGTCTTTCTTTTGTGTGCGTGGACTGGAGTAACTGTTTTGCTGGTGCGCTGTTCCGCCTGTACAGCACCACATCATTCATAGCCTTCGCACTCTCTTTGCGCTGTTAACGCCAGGGACAACACTGCACTATTCGATTTGAAGCACTACTCGCACACCACTAGTGGTATCACAATAGCAGACGTCAAATCTCCCGCGCTCTCGCGGCCGCGAGCGATAGGGTCAGTTAGCAGCGCCCCTCGCGGTCGTTTCGGTGAAGGGGAGGAGGAAAAAGGGAGAGGGCACGGCAGGACGCTCGCCGCTCTCATGACAGGCATCTTAGTACAGGAGGCGTTGGCCCTATATATAAGTATAGCGCGTACATTTTGCCAGAAGGTAATAAATAAATCAAATGTTTTTTTTTTATAATTTTGTTGGATATCGAAGATAGTTACCTCAAACGAAATCAATGGTTCCAACCATGTGCTTCGCAAATTCGGAAAATCGCATGTGTCCTCAATCAATGTGAAAGGGAACGCGAAATTTCGCATGTGCGGTTCATCGCTCCACCGATTTCGCAGAGGAAAATCGCACCATGCGAATCAGGCTTTATGGGGACTACCGTCGTAATCACTGCAGTGAGCAAAGGGAGCAAAGCATTATTAAAACTGCCCAAAGAAACTTTCCTGCATCATCCACAGCATGTTCACAACCGGTGCACTCTGCGTCGATCTCATGACTCTTGTCATACATTACCACAGAGTCGTCGTCAGCTCTGTATCCATTTGGAGTCTCCCTAACAGGTGCGACGAAGCTTGATTGGTCGCCGAAATATCTCTTTTAATGTCCGGCTCCGTCGAAGTGTGGTGACATTCTTTTTCTGTTCCAGCTCGATCTTCTTCTTCCTTCCCTCTTCCGCTAGCGTGCACGCGACACCGTCACATGCCACCGCCTCAAAAGGGCGTCGACTCGACGTACACAATACGCAAAGAAACTGGTGTTATGAAGACACTTAAAGCACACACAAAACACGCGATAGCTTCAAGCGCTGTACACGTATAAAACAGTATTCACGTACACGCAAAACACAATCGTTCCACGCGGTAAATGCAAGTCCTGTACACATATAAAACAACATTCAAGTACACACACGACACAATCGTCCCAAGTGATAATTGCAAATCCTGTACAAGTATAAAACAGTGTTCTATTGAACAGTTTTAGGAGAGTGAAAATTCCGCAACAGGCTCTAGATACGGTTTCAGCTTTTCTACGTGCACGATGTCCCGCCCAGAACCATCACCGAACTCTATCTCATAATTCACGGGCGATAGCTTCGCGACAACTCGATGAGGCCCAGTGCACATTGTCCGTTTTTTAAGCCCCACTGGCGGGGTTCTCAACAGCACCAACTGGTCTCGTTCTAGTGTTATGTCAGTTCGGTGTTCGTCAAATAGTCTCTTCTGCTTCTCCTGAGCCAACTTGATGTGTCGTGCAGCCAATCTACGCGCTTCGTTCAAGCGCTCACGCACGAGCACCATGTATTCGGAGATTGCTTGCAGTTCTTGCAGCTCTTTCCTGTTATAAGTCACATCCAAGGGGAAAACAGGGTCACGTCCATACAGAAGGAAAAAAGGAGAAGTACGAACTGTGTCCTGATATCCGGTGTTATAGCAGAACACTATATAGGGCAAAACATCAGCCCACTTCTCTCCCGATGAGGTGGTGATTCGCATCATCTGTTTCAGCGTCTTGTTGGCTCGTTCGACGAGGCCGTTGGCAGCTGGGTGATAAGCTGTAGTCGTTGCGTGACGTATACCACGGTACTTGAGGTAATCGGAAGTTGATCTGGCAGTCATCTGTGTGCCCCTGTCCGTAACTAGTACTGTGGGGCATCCGTGCTTGAAGATAATTCCCCTTTCAATGAACGTCTGCACCGTGAAAGCCTCAATGTTACGAACAGCTTTCGCCTCAACAAACTTGGTTAGGTAGTCTATGGCAACTATGACAAACTTGTACCTTCGTGAAGCCTGGAAGGGCCCAATTATGTCGAGTCCAACTGTATGAAATAGCACATCTACTTCAATTGGCTGCAGCAGTCCGTAAGGGCACGTCGTAGTCATCTTCATCCGTTGACAAAGGTCACAGCTTTTCACGAACCCTTGGACATCCAGATGCAGTCGAGGCCAGAAATATTTACTGTGGATTTTCCCGTATGTGCGACGGATTCCCATGTGTGCTCCGAATCGACTCCCATGAAATTCGTGAAGTACTTCCGCTCGCTTCGTCGCCGGCAAGCATAGAACAAATCGTTCATGCGTTGGTCCTGCTTTCCTTTTGTACAATACATCATGAAAAAGCACAAAATGTTTACTTGCTCTCTTCTGCTGTTTTTTTGTACCAGCCTTTTTCTGCAGTATCTTTATGATTTTTGTACAGAACGGGTCCTCCTTCTGCTCGGAAGCTAAGTTGGGCTCTTTGACCTCAAACACATCGCATGTCCGGGTCCTCCCAGTCTCTCCCGAGCCGTTGGTACTCGAAGGTTCCCCTGAGCAGAAGCGGCTTGGAATACGGGACAGACAATCGGGGACAGCGTGGCATGCACCAGACTTGTACACAACTTCAAAGTCGAATTCTTGCAGCAGGAGAGACCACCTGATCAAGCGTTGGTTTCCCTCCTTGTAACGAAGAACCCAGCAAAGCGCGTGGTGATCTGTAACAACATGAAACTTTCTGCCCATTAGGTAGGGACGTAGCTGTTCCAGGGACCTCTTAACTGCAAGGGCCTCAAGTTCAGTCGATGTGTAGTTCTCTTCAGCTCCATGAAGAGAACGGCTGAGGTATACAACAGGCCAGTAATCCCCCAGTTTCATCCTCCTGGAGGAGGATGGCGCCGAGGCCGGTTCTGGAAGCATCAGTGTGGACCTGAAGGCCGTATTTATAGTCTTCGGAAAAGTGCTTCAAGACGGGAGGTCCACATAAAGCAGATTTCAGTTCATGGAAGGCGTGTTCTTGTGGAGCACCCCATGTGAAGGCTTCTTCTTTTTCAGGAGCTTTCTCAAGGGGGCTGCGATGGCACTATGGTTCCAAATGAACTTTCGGAAATAGGACGTCAGTCCGAAGAATGATTGAACTTCAGCCGCAGTTCTAGGAACGGGGAATCGCGCTATGGAATCAACTTTTTCTGGATCAGGTGCAATACCTTTTTGAGATACAATATGTCCAAGGTAAGTCACTCTGGTGCAAAAAAATGGCACTTCTGCGGTTTGAACTTGAGATTTGCTGCCTCAAAACGTGCGAAAATATTTCCCAGTTGTCGAAGGTGTTCTTGAAACGTTGTGCTGTAAACAATGCAGTCGTCCATGTAGACCAGTGCGTTGCGATACTTTAGATCACCGATAATGGCATCTACAGTTCGCTGACACGTTGCCGGTGCCCCTTTTAGCCCGAACGGCATTCTCAGAAATTCATACAGCCCCCACTGCGTAACGAAAGCTGTCTCCAAATTCCACCTCTATTTGGTAGAATCCTGAAGGGAGGTCCAATGTTGAGAAATACTTGCCCCCACTCAATGCCGCCAGAGCATCATCGATTCGTGGTAGTGGGTAGACAACGTTTTCGGTTACAGCATTTAGCTTCCTGTAGTCCACACACATCCTTGTCGACTTGTCCTTTTTTTTTAACTAGAACCAGGGGTGATGCCCAGGAGCTTTTGGAGGGCTGGATAATTTTTGCATCTATGAGGTCTTTTATCATTGCCTTGACCAAATCTCTTTGAGCCGGTGAAATTCGCCTTGGGTATTGTGCAGTTGGTTTTGCATCACCAGTAGAAATGGAATGTTTTTCTATCCTACAAGATCCCAGGTGTGCAGTGACGGTGTCGCGTGCACGCTAGGGGAAGAGGGAAGGAAGAAGAAGATCGAGTTGGAAAAGAAAAAGAATGTCACCACGCCTCAACGGAGCCGGACATTAAAAGAGATATTTCGACGACCAATCAAGCTTCGTCGCACTTGGCGCCCGAACAGGGACTCCGTAATGAGGTAAATTTTAGTATTTTTGGAGGTGGCCGGTGTTGGTGGTGAGGTGGTGTCCAAGAGGTGATGTCCGGTACCGGCGCAGGGCTGCGTGAATTGTCTTGAATGCCGGTGGTGGCGATGTCTTGCCTCGTCAATGTCGGGAATGGAGCGGCAGCCGGTGCTGCAGGCGTCGTCGTGGCCGGGGAGTAGACGTCGGGTTATCCGTGAAGGGACCCGGTAGCGGCGGGGGCCCGCGTCGTCGCGGGCCCCGCCGAGGGCGAAAAAGGACACCGGTGACTGTCGACTTGTTTATTCGAAATCCCAGGGTCAACTGTTCTACAGCGGTGCTAGCATGCTCGAGCTGAACACGCGCCACTGCGAGTGGGGCACGTGCTTGTCCCGTTCAAACTGCGTGCCCGTACGAACGGGAAACTCAGAATACTAGGTCCCCGCTCCGAGAAAGAAGACGAGGGCCAACAGGCGCTGATGTACCATTCACGGGCTCCCGCTTTCAGAGATCTCAATCACCGGCAAAAGGTGTAATCCAACAATAATTCTGGCCTCAATCAACGCAGTTCGTCGCAAGGAACAAGTGCACACCATCATCCAGCGCGTGAGTGAATTTTCCTCGGAAATATCACTTCTCGAAGTTCCCAAGCGACGACCGCCACGCTAAGCCTAACCAGGTTCGCAGAATTTTACCCGGTGCTCCTGCGCTAGGCTTATACCCGTGGACCTTCGCCCCACGCCACCTCCGGCTCACAACCCAAGCATGGCAATGGCCATGGAGGCAAGCGATGCTACGGGCATCCCCCTCCAAAAAGACCAACCCGAACGAGACGACTGGGTAGAAATACGCAGGCGAAGATCCGGAAAGGTCAAGCCACAAAATACCGAGGCCACAATTTCAGGCTCTCAACCGACGCCGCAGAGGGCCCTAACAAGACAACCAAGACTTCCTCCGCTCCCTCGAGACGATTTCAAAATTATTATTCGTCCGCGAGGAGCCTTGCATCTTGCCACCCTCGAGACTATCCACCTCTCTCGCGCCATCGCGGAGAAAACTCAGCAACATACCCGCGACCGACCAAACTCGACAACATTCCAAGTCCGCATGAACAGAATACAAAATATCGCCATCGCAAGCACCCCGAGTGAAGACCTGGCCCGACACATCAGAGACATCCCAACCCTGCGTTTTGGTGACAACGAATACGAAGTTACCGCGTATATTGCCGCCCCCGACGACTCGGCTCGCGGCGTGGTGCGTGGCATCCCGCCCGGCACCACTGGCCAAGAAATAATCGACAATCTCTACTCACCGGGTTACGAAATTCTTTCAGCCCAAATGATCGGAAAGACATCGACAGTTCTTATTACTTTCACCGGCAAGCAATTACCGAAATACGTCATCTTCGAGCACGCAGCACTTCCATGCAGTTGGTATCTACCTACCCGTCACGCCTGCTCATATGCCACGAGATCGGTCATCGCGCCGATGTGTGCCCAAACCCGGACACTGTCAAGTGCGTGACGTGTGGCGTTTCCAACCCTACGAAAGGCCACGAGTGTACGCCCCGATGTGCTCTCTGCACAGGCGCCCACCCTACGGGCTCCAATGAGTGCCCTAAAAAGCTGGCTCACCACCCACCAACATCTGTCTCGAACCACCGCCGAAGACGAAAGGACACTCGCGTCAACTCCCGGTCACGCTCCCGCTCCAGAGGGCCACAAAGGACAGGACCGAGGCAACGGTCTTCCTCGAGACCAAGGTCCGATTCCAGGTCACGATCAAGCAACCCTCAATGCGACAAGGCACCAGCGGCACTCCATCAACCACCAGACAACAACACGGTGAGCTGGGCAGCACGACTATTCCCACAAAACAACCAAAAGAAGCAGACCACTCCCTCTTCGTCCTGCGCGCCGGATGTTAGTCAGAAGCTAACCGAAATTTTAAACCAGTTAAAGGAACTAAGGGCTGAGAATCAACAACTTAAAGAGGAGAGTCGACAACTTAGAGAAGAAAATAGGCAACTCAGAACACTCCTCACACCCTCAAGATCCTCGCCACCTCCAGACCCTTCCCAGGTCATACCCGCAACCAAACTACAACCGGGGAAAAAAACACCCTCACCAGTGTCAGCTTCCGACGAAGTGGCTGTAATCCCCGAACCCGCTGTCCCCACGCCCTCGCAAATAGAAACAGGACTAGGAGAAACACTCGTACAGTCACAACAACAAATGCAACAGCAAATCATTCAGATCCAGCAGCAAATGCAACTGTCCCAACAGCAGTCCCAACAACAGCTGCAAGAAATGAAACAGGCCCTCCAGCACCTTCATACTCTCATTACGGCTGAAGATACCGACCACGCAAACCGCAAAAAAGCAAAACTAGTACCCAACCTAGAATCCCCCTCCCTTCCTACTCATACACCCGGTCATGATGAATAATCAGGCCCAACAAACTTCCCACAACCTAACCATTTGGCAATGGAATTGTCGCATGTACAAACCAAAACATGCCTCTCTTCGTCAATACATATGCGATGCTGAAACCCCTCCTGATGTCATAGCAATTCAAGAAACCGGATCGGTCCCATCCCAATCCGGCTACAACTGTCATACAACCTCCGCCGATAGTAGAGTAGCCACACTCACTGCCAAATCACTCACCATTGTTCTGCACCAAATTGATGGCAGTAACATCGATCATAACCTTATCGAGATCCTGCCTGCAAAAAGGGGTCAAATGAGTATCTTCGTGCTTAATGTCTACAGTCCACCAAGTCGACGAAAGGAGAATTTTGCCTACCTGCTCGCCGCGACTTTCAAACTAGCCAAGCAGAACGGGGTCGTCGTCCTGGGCGACTTTAACGCGGCGCACCCAGCTTGGGGATACAGCAAGGCGACCGTGAAAGGCAATAAATTGTGGGAGCTTATTCATCAACAGGGCCTCACAGTTCACACAGACCCTGCCTGCCCTACGAGGATTGGCAACAGTGTGTCGCGTGACACGTGCCCCGACTTGACAATGACCAAGAGGCTCGCAGACGCTGAATGGTGCAACACCGAGGAAACGCTCGGAAGTGACCATTGCATTCTCATCACTACGGTCCCCCTCATTCGCAAGAACTCCTACATCAAGAAGACACGGCTCGTTAATTGGGACGAGTTTCGTAAGCAGAGAGAAACTAGTTCCACTTCAGAGATCACTTCCTTTGACGAATGGGTGAGCACTCTACAACACGACGTATCCGCTTATGCCAAAGATATCATGTTAACCGACGAACGACAAGCCGTTGACCCCCACTTACTCCATCTGTGGGAAGCTCGACGAAGCTTGATCAAGCGATGGCGACGGCAGAAACACAACAGGACCCTCAAGATTCGCATAGCAAGGCTCACAGAGGAGGCCGCTCTTTACGCTGTGGACCTCATGCAACAGAACTGGCAACAGTTCTGCAACAGCCTTCAGGGCACCCTGGGCACCGCCAAAACCTGGTCCCTGCTGCGCCACCTGCTTGACCCCACCAAGAGCAAGTCAGCCACCCGGCATATCATCACAAAACTCCTACATCAATATCCAGGGACAAACAAGGACATTCTCGACGCTCTGCGGGACAAGTACATAGGGCAACAACATCCGCCCTCTCAGCCCATGGAATACCGTGGTGCCCCCAACGCGGACCTTGATAATCCCATCACTTTGGCCGAAGTGAATCAAGCCATCCAGGCTCTTACCCGGAATACCACCCCCGGTGCGGACAAGATCACAAACCGTATCATTCGAAACCTTGACGACCCTTCCATCCAAGCCCTCACCAATTTCTTTAACCAGCATTGGGAGGAAGGCACATTACCGGCAGCGTGGAAACATGCCGATATCATCCTGATCCCCAAGACCGGCAAACCACCCAAATTGGAGAACCTGAGGCCCATCTCTCTCACTTCATGTATCGGGAAGCTATTCGAGCACGTGATACTCAACTGGCTCCAGCCATACATCGAGAATAACAACCTCTTACCACCGACAATCTTCGGCTTTCGTCCGCATCTAAGTACGCAAGACATCCTCCTTCAACTACACGAGGATATCAATCAGCAAGTCTCCGCTCACAGCACTAGAGCCATCCTGACGTTGGATCTGAAGGGGGCATTTGACAATGTAAGTCACGACATCATACTTACCAATCTCAGTGATCTAAACTGTGGTCAACGAACCTTTGCTTACATTCAAGCATTTTTACAAAACCGCACCGCCACGATCGGCATTGGCGACCTTCGGACCCCACCTCTCCCCACTCCCAACAGGGGAACGCCTCAAGGAGCGGTTCTGTCGCCTATGTTGTTTAACGTGGCGATGATGAAGCTTCCTGCCCAACTCGCGGAAATAGAGGGTGTCTATCACGCCCTCTACGCCGATGACATTACTATCTGGGCCACCTCCGGCTCTGATGGGGAGATCCAAGATGCCTTACAGCGCGCGACCGACGTGGTTTGACGGTATGCACGTGGTGGTGATCTCCAATATGCGCCTGAAAAGTCGCAACTGCTCATTGTAAAGAAGAAATGCCGGAACATTCCCTATGACCCGCCACAGCTCACTCTCACACTCGAGAATCAAGTCATTCCGCAAGTGACGTGCATTAGGATTCTCGGCCTCTTTCTCCAACAAGACGGCGGAGGATCACACGCGCTTCAACGTCTCACGCATACCACGAATCAAATCCTTCGTATGATGGGACGAATTGCCAACAGACGACACGGCCTGAAAGAGGAAGACGCTACCCGTCTCATCCAGGCACTCATCATTAGCCGTGTAACCTACTCTGTCCCCTATCTGACCCTCAAGCCTCGGGAACGAGAAAAACTCGAAGTACTAATTCGCCGGTCTTATAAACAAGCCCTCGGTCTTCCACCCGGTACCTCGACACCACGCCTCTTGTCTCTCGGCATTCACAATACCGTCGAAGAGCACATTGAAGCACACCTCATAGCTCAACGCGAACGTCTCAAGCTAACTCCTGCAGGCAGGCAGGTTCTAACTCGTCTGGGCTATCCGATTCAAACCTTGGGCCACAATGAAACGATTCCCCTCACGGCTGTGTATCGCACCAAAATTTCTGTTGCCCCAATACCCAAAAACATGCACCCCGAGTTCCATCAGGGGAGACGACAGGCTCGCGCCCGCGCTCTTCAGAAGAAACTTGAATATACCCGCCACGTCAGATACACTGACGCCGCCAGTTACCCGGGTCGACTGGCCATGGCCGTCAGCGTAATCGACGAAGACATGCGGGAAGTGACCACCGCGACCATTCCTACCTCCCTCCCACTCGAGGCAGAAGAAGCGGCGATAGCGCTCGCTATCACGTCCACCCCAGCTATTACATCTCTCTCAGTAATTACTGACTCGCAGGCGGCTTGCCGTAGTTTTGGCAACGGTCGCCTCTCCAGATTTGCTCATCGAATTTTAACTAATCACCCCCTGAACAACTCCCTACAGTATCCTTGATATGGACGCCGGGGCATAATTCCCTGAGCGGGAACGAACGCGCACACGCGTCAGCCCGAGCTTTAACCCTCCGGGCCCCGCCACCGCAGGAAGACCCATCCCTGGTCCCCATCCCGATCCCCCTTACCTATCGTGACATCCTACAACATCTCCGATTGAGTCGCCGCACCCTTCCTCCGCCGCACAAATCACTAACGAGGGAGGACTCTGTAGGTTGGCGCATGTTACAAACAAATACCTTCCCCCACCTCAGCCTCTTACATGCCATGTACCCTACAGTATACCCCACAAACAAATGTCCCCTGTGCACCGAAAAGGCTTCATTATATCACATCACGTGGGCATGCCCTAGGATTCAGGCTGCCCCCCAGTTCCCAACCCAAACGCCGAGCAGTGGGAAGCTGCGCTGTCCAGCTGGGATCCGGACGACCAGCGTAATCTGGTCTCGCGGGCCCGAGCCGCAGCGACAGCTACAGGGGCCCTGGAATGAGGGCTCCTCTCGCCTCGGAAGTGCCAAACTAATTGTTTAATAAAAGTTTTTCTCTCTCTCTCTCTCTCAGAATACTACATAAATTTATGTGGGGACGGCGGTCATTATCAAATCGCCCATTAAGCTCTTCGCAACAACGAGAAGGCTTAACTACAACGTCAGCAACGATGGATAAAGACGGCGCAAAAAGCGACAGTGACGCGTCGTTGCAAGCTAAAGTTGAGGCGGCAGTTGCACGGAGCGAAGAACTTCAGCAGATCCTTTCGAAGAGGGACGAAGAAATCGCTGAATTGAGGCAATGCATCGCAGAGCTTCTTAGCCGACAACAGACTGCACCCGCATCGACGCCTGCCTACTGTAATGGTCGCGGAGGGCCATTACGAAGGGGTGGAAAGAGACAGGAAAAGCTACGATGAAGACAGCGCCTCGAAAGGCCTGTAAAGATGCTGAAAAGGCTTACATTGCCGGGCGCTACACCTACTCCGCAAGTGCTGCTGGGCATAGCGCTTCTCTAAAATCCGTGGAGACCCTCGTGTGCGGATTACTGTCCCCAGTAATCGAGATACTCAACTGCTTGTAGGCCGCGAGCTCGAGAAGCAACTCCGAAAGCAGCGACGAGAGCTTCAAGCACCAAGGGCCACAGAATAAAATATCTAAGAGAAAGAAAGGGCAGCAGCGGTTGCTGCATACCGAACTACAAGAGAGCATCCCAAACTCATGCAGCACATCTGAAAGTAGAGACAAGGGCTCGAACCAGCAAAGCCAGGGAGAAGACTGGGTGATACCATCAACCTTCGAGCTCAGCGATCCACCGCGGCCGTAAGTGCAGCTCCCTCCTCTCCACTGACGTAATTGGTTGGTACCATCAGGTCGAATTTTGGCTGAAAATTTACGGGGTGCCGGAAGATATCGCATTGCCGCTGCTCACATCAAAGCTACCTTCCAAGGATTTCGCTTGGATGCGCTTCGAGCTTAACTCCAAGAAGATTAGCACTTGGAATGACGTGAAGTCCGCGTTTCGGCGCCACTACAATTTAGAAAGCCCTGTGGAAAATCAAAGAGCAATGTTCGCTCGAAGACAGACCTCCACAGAAACGTGCGTGGAGTACGCTATTCAGAAGCTGCAACTGATAGAAGAATGTGTCTTCACAGGAAGCGAAGCCGAGAAGTGCGAATTGCTTCTTGAATCGCTGAACGACAAGGCAAAGCGGATGTATTTCGATAGAAGCTTCACGATCGCTTGATGACTTGCTCGACTCTTTTATGAAGTTTGATCGGGCAAGCGGAAAAGCCAAGAAGCCCGAAGAAAAGTCATTAAAAGTTTCGAACTTCCACGAAGGAGGGGCCGATGAGCTGTGCACTTTCGTCAAATCTGATCGGCAACAGCAGCCTGGGGAAAAACAACAGGAATACGCAGCAGCGAGCAGTGCGAATCACAAACCACGACCAAGCCTCACCTACCAAAGGGAATTCCGTCGCCAGAACAATGCAGCCCAGACCAACGCTCAAGGATCCCGTCGGAAAGTACTCAAGCTTTGCCTAAATTGCAAACAGGAAGGTCACTTTGTTACATGGTGCTCCCAGCCTCTCACGCAAGAATTTCTTAAATGGCAGCGCGCATTTCAAGAGGAGCCTAACGTTCCGAATGACCTGGAAAACTCCGACCTGGTGTCTTCGGAGCTTGCGGGGAGACACCAGTAGTGCAGCGCGTTAGCTGTGAATCTTCTGCGGGCGTCAAACGGGTTCCAGTCTTTATAGGATCCCTCGAACTCAGTGCAGTTTTGGATTCTGGTTCCACCAGAAGCCTTGTGAATGAAGCTGTTTGCCAGAGACTTCAGACGACACCTTCAAAATCTTCCCTGAAACTTGTGGGAGCAAATGGGTTGCCACTTGAAAATAATAGAGAAGTGAGTACCGAAATTACGGTGGACGGAAGGTCATTCCGACAGACTTTTGTGGTTGTCCCACATTTAAAGGAAGACTTAGTCTTGCTTGGAGGTGACTTTTACGCTCATAAAAAGCATTTATCGACTGGGGTCCAAACACATTTTCAATCCAAGCCGAAAAACCACTCAAGGTTTATGCAACGACCACCCAAGTAGTTCCGCCTCTTTCCCGGAAAGTCATCGAAGTCATGTTGGAAGTCCCAGCCAGCGAGAGAAGTCGCGATATCTTATACGTAACAGGTTCTCAATCAGCTATTGAACGGTACCTGTTGGAACTGCAACCGACAGTCATCGATGCAGGAACAAAGACTTTCAAACTTTTGGCTACAAACTTTTCCTTGAGGCCATCCAAAATACCTGCGAGGGCATCTTTAGGATCAGCAGAAAAAGTAGAAGCTGTTGAAGCGGTTCACTTGCCTCCCACCAAATGGGAGTCAGTCCTGCAATGTTCCAGTTTTTCTGATCTTGAGAACCAGGAAGATGTGCCGAAAGTCCGCAACGAAACGCAGCAGATAATAGAGAGTTTTAGTAGATCGTTCCGATGACTCCGATAACGATACCCGATACTCCGCCGCCGCCTTTGCGCATGCATCGTATCGTTATCGGGGGTATCGTATAGGCATCGGAACGATCTACTAAAACTCTCTAATAATTGATGAGGTGGACCGCGAAGAGATGGTGGTGTTCCTTGCGCTAATATTTTGCAGGGAATCGTTGGCGCTAATAGTAGCTAGTACGGAGAAACGTCTAGGAACTTGATCTTTTTATTACGGTGGGTATGTTCAAATAAATACTGCGCATATTTCAGCACGTGTTATTCTATTGCTCTTACATGCACTGAGGGAAAGCTTCCATAAAAATCAACTTTTTCTTTTAAAAGTTTTGTGTTAATACCAATCAGAAACCAATCAAGTGATGTACATGGGTTGCACGTGTCGTCATATCCTTCCTCCTTTCTGGTGGCCAAAACCTGCCGTTCTACTTCGTTTCACCTAATGTGCGAGCGAAGGCAAAGCTGGAAGCGCGAGCACGGAAGCTCCGTGCGTTCAGGCTTTGCTCGAGCGCGCAAGCTGGGGAGAAACGCACAAAGCGCTGGTCTCGCGCTTCTAGCTTTGGCTTTGCTCGCAGATAAAGTGAAACGAAGTATAATGAAGCTATGCTCACTCGTTTCCGCTCGCTCGCGACGCTCGTGTACTGCTCGTAGAATATGCACAGTAAATGCTAAGCTCGAGGAAGTTCGGCCACCAGAAAGGAGGACCAAATTACGTCAGTGCAACCTATGTGTACTTGCAAAATCAAAATGACGTAAAAAAATGTGCAAGTAGAAAAAATTTGGGAAAGTTTGTACATTTTCTTGAAAATAACTTGGTGGTTAAAGGGTTAAAACTGCCCAAAGAAACTTTCCTGCATCATCCACAGCATGTTCACAACCGGTGCACTCTGCGTCGATCTCATGACTCTTGTCATACATTACCACAGAGTCGTCGTCAGCTCTGTATCCATTTGGAGTCTCCCTAACAGGCAAACAGGAAATTTCATTTGCAGCTTATGTTCACGGCGGCTTCACAGAGGATGATCGGTGTCGCAGCGTACCTTAACATAATATTTTCTTCTCATAATGCCATCCGTATCGTGCGCAAACAGGGAAAGCAACGACGCAAACGAGACACAAACACCACAAGGTCGTTACTGCGGTTTTCGCCGTGTTTCTTTTGAAAGACCGTAGCGAAAGACTTTAAAAAGACAAGTTGAGATATCTTACCTAAATTAACTTTACGCCATAATTATTGAAATAATCTTTCGTATTTTATAGAAAGATAATAGAGAGTTTTAGTAGATCGTTCCGATGACTCCGATAACGATACCCGATGCTCCGCCGCCGCCTTCGCGCATGCATTGTATCTTTCTCGGGTATCGTTAACGGGGGTATCGGAACGATATACTTAAACTCTCTAATATTATTTTTCTCTGTTTCCTTCCATTAACCGGAAGGTACCATTTTCTCTGTTATTCGCTCGTTCTAACTCCCGGAGGAAAGAAAGAAGATAACAAAAAGAACAGGGGAGAATGCGGGGATTTCTGCGCCCCAACTGCACGGACACGTCATCGCGACGTAGGGGGATCGTCAAATTCTAGCTGACCGCGTGCGTGAACCCGAACGTTAGGGCGGAGCCTCAAACAAGAAACATTCGAGTTTGAGGCTTCGCCCCTTCTTTCGCGATACGTCACAACTCGAAAGGTACCCGTTTGCGACCAGAATAGTACCCCAGCACGCGGAGCGAATGCTCGCGCTGTAGAACCCAGGGATCCTGGGTTGAATCCCCACCCCTGCCCGTTTCGATCTGGATGAGCATCGTACCGGCGTGCGGTCGTGTATCACTACTGCGTGATGCAAGTAAAAGAACCCAGGCTAGCGGTTGTACTGTAGTAGTAGTAGGCAACCTTTAATTGCGCCCAGAAAGACTGTAGTGGCTAAATTTCTCATGTACAGCGAGTGACTTGCCGCAACTTTGAAATGGCTGACCAACTACAGGCTGTATAAATATCCACACAAATCCAATAGACGTATTGCTAAATTACCCAAGCATTAAGGAGAATGCAGGGATTGGTATCCCTCGCGCCGCACGTCCTGGCCTCAGCAGTACTAACTTTTCTAAAGAACATATCTAAAACAATAGGCATATTGCACGCACGGTCCTTGCCCCTTCATTTTGGGCACGTACATCGAATATTTTATACAGGGAAGGCATGCCCGTGTGACGCGTGGAACACCAATCCCTGCATTCTCCTTGATGCTTGGGTAATATAGCAATAGGTCTTTTATGTTAAGGCACATGGAGGATCAGACCGCGCTCGTCGCCTTGCGCCTGGCTTTGGCTGCGCGTGCCTAGCGTTATCAAAGCCTGAAAGGTCGCGTTGGAGCTGGAGCATTCAGATGATCACCGACTATTCGCGACCAGAATTTTGGGTATCGCCGTCTGGTGGAATTTTTTCACATCCCAGAGTGAGGATACTTCAACTTACTCTTCTGCTGATGCAAGCACGTGCAATGCCAAGCTTTTATGCACTAGGAAAATTAAAACATAACCGCGTGGGTAGCACGGGCACTACCCATAGTGAGGAAAACAGGAGCACCCTTGGGGAGCTTCTCACCGCGAATAGGGAATTTCAAGCATGGCGCATCACTGGTGCTTTACGTATTTGGGTGCCCCATGCCTGCAAGCATGTGCACCCTGCGCGTGAACGTAGCATTTATTTATTTATTTCCTCGCTCACGGCCCGAAGGCATTACAGTGGGCAATGGACAAAAAACACCTAAATATTAAGCACAGAGAAAAATAGGCAGGTGAATATAAAACAAGCAAAGCATCTTAATACATGCGCAAACAAATTTAGGGAATTGGCACGCTTGTAATTGAACGCACTTGCCAGCAGGATTCTTTGTTAAGGGAATAAGGTTCCGCGTGAATACAATTCAGCTCCTTGAAGAAATTCGACTGCCATTTTTAGGTTTACGGAAGGTTTCTACTGGGATTTTATTTTATCTTCTGGCTCTACTTTTGTGCTATATGTGTCAACGTTCCTCAAATACCATCCTTGAGTGTTGCGACAGATTGTCAGATGGCTGAATAAACTTCTTTATTAAGAAAGCAAAAGAGCAGATGCTGGTGCAATGTCGGTCACGGGAGATCGAGGTCTTTCCACAGACACATGACATCGCTTCCTTTCGTCTTGAGCGCGATCCACTCCTTCATTCGCTCAACCTGCACGGGGGAAAAATGATTCTTCCAATCTCCGACGACGCCCCTGCGTACGAGATCACCGCAAAACGGTTTTGCAACGGGACCGCCAAATAACACCGTCTTTGTTCGAACACCTTCTGGCATCGTACTCGGCTCGGCCACACGCCTTTGGGCGACTTTCGTCTTCATCTTCCTCTCGAGCCCTTTCATTGCCTCCAGGCTCACGTTAGAGACGATTCGTTCGAGAAGTTCGGGCTGGTTCCGGAGCTTCCTGCCGTAGTCTTCCCCGATGAAGTCGGCCACCTTCAAGACGCACGACTCGGTGTCCTTCTTGAGATCCTCGTAGGTCATAAAAAGGACGTTGGGGTCGCTGCGATGCGCGTACCAGGACAGAAGATGGTCGAAGTAGTCGCCGAAGATGACTTTTCCTCGGATGAAGGACTCGAAGAACTCGTCGAAGGTTCTGTCCTCGAACTGGTGGCCTCGGATTGTTTTGACGTAGTTATAAAAAGAAACGCAGCAATCGTACGGGTTCCTCGAGACGTAAATATATTTGGCACCTTCCGAGTAGTGCAGCTTGCTGAACGGCAGGTGCGTCTTCATGGCCACCGGTCTGGGCAAGTCCTTGTCGTCTGGGATGGCCCTGCGCTCGAGAAATGGCACGGACCTGAAGACGTCTAGCATGCTCGGCGGACGGACGCCATCGTTGAAGATGTTGTAGGTGATGTACTGCACCCAGGTTGTGCCGCACTTGGGGTACGATACGATGAAGATGTCGCCCTCCTGTGGCTTATAGGACAGTACCGATCGAACCATCTTCTCCTGGAATTCGACGGGAATGTATGGGCCCTCTACGTCCCGGTACACCTCAGAGCTCATCCTTCAATTAGCAGGGATTCGATCTGCAAAACGAGAAATGGGAGAAGAGCGTTGTGAACTATGATTTAGGTAATAAATAAGGTTATGCGATGAACGATAGTCTCGCTGTGGTCGGTCTTTTAGGGTTAAAACCATCCAAAGTCAGCTTAGTGAGAGGTTTCAGTGCACTCCGTCCTTAGGCTTACTTACACTATTTTTTCCCGATTGAATGGGGTTCAGAAACACCATATAGACTTATCAGATAAAAGAGCGCCATCTTTCGCACGGAAAAACAACACTAGCCTCGGACGCCAGCTTAAAGGACACCGCGTCGCTCATGCAAGTCTGCGCAAGTTTCGATGTTGCAAAACTAATCACAATACGTTCGCGTTTTTTAAAAGTCAAATGGAGAGAGGCTTAGTAACCTGAATTAGTGAACAAAAACTATTCATCTTGTTCTGCCGTGATGTCCAGACTAGAAGTCAGCCGCGATTGGGGTGGCGACTTCCCGTTTGACGCGGAGATTTGCAAGTGAGCCTGATACAGTATAAAATCCCCCTTAAAGAGATGCTGAACCAAACATTTCATTGTCTATAAAAGCGGCGTACTATCTTTCCATGAGTCAGCAGCTGCCGGTGTGCGCGAGCACACGCAACAGAAATTGACGTCATCGTATTCCCATTCCAGCTTATTAAGCGTGAATGGGGGATATTATGACGTCAATTTCGTTGCGTGTACTCGCGCACACCAGAGGCTCCTGACTTATCAGAAAAGATAATGCGCCGCTTATTATAGACACTGAATTGTTGGGGTTTAGCGTCACTTTAAGTGCGCATATTTTTTTAAATAGAAACGTTTAACGCAACGTGTGAAAATTGAATCCGCTACCCTAAGTATACATTTATCACTAGCGTATTGCACCACGTTTGTGTTCAGAATTAATCCGGTAATTGCTGCTTGGAAACATAATACATTAAACAGCATAAATATATCTATCCTTTATTTTTATTTCGGGTGCAAGGGCCCGAGGCTACTTCTTTTAGCTGTAAAGGGAGGTTGGCAAGCGTCCTTTAATATAGAAACTCCTTTAGTTAAAGTGACATTTTTGCGCCATGTCATTACGATCTCCAACTCCCTTTACTAAAGGGACCTTAGCTAAAGGTGCCTCTACGGTGCCGTGTGAATGGGACATTATAGTGTCGGCACTCTGTTGTCCGATATTGTTGGGGGCGCCGCCATCTAGGTGCTAAGTACGGAGCTGACGCAACTCGTTATGATTCAAAAGTGCGACTTCCTCAGCGTCAGATTCGGTCTTAGGAAGCTCATGTAGTAATGCCTGGCTCGGTCGCGAACTGTTTAAACATTTGTGGAGAACGGAAAAGCATTTCTTGTGGTCTCAGATAAAGCCTCAGATAACTGGCAACCATGATTTTAGGCACCAAGATTGGTAAGTGTCGTCACTTTGAAGCGTAGCTTATTTTGTAGCTCGAGTTGCCACAATTGTTATGAAATCTCATGCGGTTGCAAAGAGCGCGCACCAGCGTCAGATTCGTCTTGCACCCCGGTTCTACGTGCGACCAAAGACATCCGCAAGGCTACCGGTTCTTCCGCATGTTTCGGTTTCCCCGCATCCAGTGTGAGTTTCCTGTCTTCGATAACACTTCGGCGATTCATGAGCTTCGAGAGAGCTCGCGCAGCTAATGCACGGCGGAAGGCAAATAACGTATGCTTGAAGATGCGCGTCCGAAGAGAGGTTTGAGTTACGCCCGAGGAACCTTTTTTTCGTTGTCTTACTTGAACGGGGGCGCCGCCTTTAAGGTGCAACCCCACACTTGGTTAGTGTGATTCTGAACCAACAGATGGCAGTGGGATCGCCTTCCAGGCCTGTACATCAATGCGAGAAATCGTGTGTGGTGGCGTTTCGATACAGTGGGATATTTTTCTATATCCTGAATTTGACATCCCTGGTCCTTCGCTTGGTTTTCTCTGCACGAGCGTTCATTGAAACGCGCACGGCTGCTCCAGTTCTCGTGCAAGGGGGCCAGTTGCCTACGCTCTGAGCTCACGTCTCCAGCAAATGTGCGGAGAACAAAACATGAAAATTGTCCTGAGCCAAACGGCGAGACATGCACAACAAAACAACCGACGCATTGAAAAATAGAAAATTGTCTGTGCGCCGTTATTGGAGATTTCGGAGGCCAATTACACATATTTCAATGTGATCAGATTAATATGACGGGCCGGCCCTTTTGTCGTGCATGTGTTTGTCTCTTTTTGGATTTCCAAGAAAACGTGATGACATAGGCTTGGGTTTCCGAACTTCTAGCTTGACGAATTAAATACCTCAAGATCAAAACAAATAGACTATTTTTTGGGCGGTCAGTCGTCTCATTTAGGTAGCTGGGTATTTATTTTGACCAAAACCACGAAACGGGAAAGCACAAAAAAAAATGACACTGAGGATTAGATGTTGAGTTTGGTAAACCCAAATTAGGACTGGTGCGGGAGGTATAATAAAAAGAATGCCAAGGTTGGAAATTAACTCGCAGCAATAATTGATGTCAATTAATTTTAATACGAGTTGAGTGAAAATTGCAATGTCTGGCCAGGCAAAGATTATGGGTCGGTGGATAGGTTTTGTACAGAGTTTAAGCAATGTGCCAGTCTTAATTTGGTGATTTATGCGCGCAAATAGTGGTGTGCGAAAATGAAAAAGATGCAAAGGGGTGGAGTTTGACGTTGTATAAAATATAGTGTAATCACGCAAATGGTACGCTGATTAAGACTGAAACAGCACTACATTTTACACTAGCGTTGAGCGTATCGAAAGTTAAGGCTGCATCTAAAGCTGAAGCTTGTACAAATATACTACTCAGACCGTAATGTTTGAATGTTCGTAATACTTTATTACCCACAGATTTGCCGTAAGTTGTCTCCTGATTGCTTACAATAGAAAGAAGGAAACATTCTAACTCTGGGTTGATAGAAAAACTCCACCTGCTGACAGCTACCAATAATCTCGGCGCCGATTATGAGTATTCACTGCATGCCAACGGTCGTGTTTTCGAACGAGTTTTTCCCACGTGATTTCATACAATCGCAATTGTTCTTGACAAACAACATTCTTTGCTCACGCAAGTTGCCACATGTGAAGTTTAGAATATTTTGTATTGATTGTGGCACACGTGACAAGTAGGATATTCGACAAAAACCCCGAGTCTGGGACAATAAGGGACGGACAAACACAAAGTCTCAAACTCTCAGTTTGTCCGTCCCTTTGTCCCAGTCTCGGGGTTTTTGTCGAAATGTTTAACCACCACCAGCTCGTTTGCGCCCTTACCTTTTGTTCACTAAAAGTAGGATATGTTTTCTTTTACAATCTGCGAAATAAAATGCTTCTGGGTTACCTTGGTCTCAATGCATGTAGCATGCAAAAGAGGACTAGCTGAATCGCAGTTTGAAACGAAAACAATAATGATAAACAAGTGTGAAATCATGTGAAAACTGAGGGCATTGCACATATGCAGAAGGTAAGCTTTGTTTGACTAAATACATTACCAGTAAGGTATTTGGTTTTATCGTGCGAGCGAAGCGGAACATACGAGCGCGAGCATGCTGCCCTGAACTACTCTTCCAATGAAAAAGCGCACCGTTCAAACAATGGAGCTCGCTTTTATAGCTTTTCGTGCGCTCAGACCTTTTAAAACACTATAATTATCAATTCTATGATTTCATTTATTTTTATTAAGTGCGCCTATGTTGTTTTTTCTTGTTGTTTTTTGTCTCTTGCGTTCACGTGCCATTTTCTTAGTTATATAATATTTTTCCAGAAGTCCGACAACTATAGTCTGTTTCATCATAAGTAAAAGCCGCATATTCCAAAATGTAGACAAAAAAAAGAAACACGAACACGCGAACACACATTAAAATGAAATGTAACGGCGCATTCAAAATCAGTCGATAGTTTTTTAGAGAGCAGGAGTTTCGTAGGGCGACATTGTTACCCGTTGCAGACAATAAAAAGTGCAGTACTACTGTTAGCTCGGAGTCTTTAACGCGCATCACGCAGTATACGTGATACACGATCGCACGAAGGTAGGATGCAGATTGGTGACAGAACCCAGGGTTCCTGCTAAAGCCCCTTGATAAAAGCGTTTTTTTACAAGTACGGGCAACCATTGTTGTGGAAACGCGCAAGACACGTGCCACGAGCGGGTGCTCCGCCGCCATTCGCTTTCAGAGGCCAGTCATTTTAGTGCTGCGCCGCCATTTGCCTCCAATGGCCGCTCCAGACATGGGCCTCGTGCACTGGCAGCCTTTTGACGTTACTTGAAAGACCAACGCAAACACATTGAGGGGTTTTGTCCCTACATGTTCTGCAGCGTGAGCTCCGTTATTTGAACGGAGCTCGCACTGGCGAATTTCTTCCCGTGTTCTGATCTGCGGTGCCACAACAGACTCGGCAAACTAGCCCCCACCGTGCTTGGTTTAGCCTGTGAATAATTATAATTGGGGTTGTGTGGATATTTATACATCGAGTCGTTGGTCAGCCATTTTAAAGTTGCGACGGGTCACTCGCTGTAGATGAGCAATTTAGCCAGTGCAGTACAACCGCTAGCCTGGGGTCTTTAACGTGCACCACGCAGTAGTGATACACGACCGCACGCCGGTATACGATGCTCATCCAGATCGAAACGGGCAGGGGTGGGGATTGAACCCAGGATCCCTCAGTGGCGGATCCAATGGGAGGGGGGCGACGGGGGCAGCCGCCCCCCCCCCCAAACCAAGTCGACCCCCCCCTCCCCCCTTCTCGGAGGGCAATTTGACATGGGTGGACCCCCGGTGCACGAGAAAGAATGGGAAAATAGTATCCTTACAAATTTTCCGCCCCCCCCCCCCCCGAAACGGAGTTCTGGATCCGCCCCTGGGATCCCTGGGTTTTGCAGCGCGAGCTTTCGCTCTACGTGCTCCGAGCCGGTGTGCGCTAGCCCACTCGGCCACCGATACCCCAGCCTGTGAGCTAAACCCAATCAGCGGCGCTTAGAGTATCGGCACTCTTTTCCCCGATATTGTTGTGGCCGCCGCCATCTTGGTGGTTAGTACAAATCGAACGCAACTGCCGATCGTCATGATTCAAAAGTGCGACTTCCTCAGCATTATAGTTTCGGTCTTAGGAAGCGCACGTAATATTGCTTGGCTTTGTCGCGAACTGTTTAAACGTTTGTGTCGGACGGAAAAGTGTTTCCTGTGATTTGAGACAAAACTTCAGATCAGTGGCGTCACGAGGGTCAGCGGCACCCAGGGTGGTAGCCCGCCGCGACCCCGCCCCCCCCCCACCCCCACCCCCTTCGTGTTCTCGTGGCGCGCCGCGACACCCCCCCTGAGCTCCGCACCCGGGGCGGTCGGCCCCCCTCCCCCCCCCCCGCTTTGTGACGCTACTGGTTCCGATAACTGGCAACCACCATTTTAAGCACCAAGAAGTGTATGAAGTGTAGCTTATTCGCAACTTTCACGACCTATAGGGGGCGCACTGGTGCCTATCAAAATGGCTGTCATCTGGATGATCGTCGTAGAACAGCAGGTCGAGGCTGGGCTTGCGACGCGTGAGTAATTCCAGTTTTGCTGTATATGAGCTTTATTAGAGCCTTAGTTTATCTTTTCACGTCAGGAAGGTGTTTGCAAGCACCTTTTTTGTGAGGCCGATCATCCAGGAGCTAGGGAGCGCGATTCTCACACCGCGGTACCACCATCGCTGAAAGCTGCGAATTTAGTGGCACAGAGATAGAACGAACTGCTAGACCTCGCGCTCTTGGCGCTGCTTCAGTGGATTCATTAGCCCGTAGCTTTGGCTGCGCTCCGAACTAAGATAAATCAAAGCAAATATTCAGATCTTTGGGTTTTACAAGCCAAACCAACAAAAAATACGTAACACGGCCCAATAAAAAATATTGCGGGTTTATTTTGACTAACTGAGGATCTCTTGACATGCAACCGAAATCTCAGATTTGCCTCCGCCAAATTGCGGGCACCTCGGCCGATATTTATACCGGATAAATATTAATTCGTGGGCCAGCGCGTTAGCTCAGGGACACGAAGACGTTTTAATGATTTGTGTTTTGTTTTAATATCATTGGCACTTAAGAGCCAGCGAAGTGGTTTTTGAAACAAAATATAGTAGAACCATTCCGACAAGCGTAGTTTGATTGCAAAAATAATTTTTGCAAGTGATAAAAACATTCAAATGCCTTAAAATATGTGGCGGAATCCCTTTCATGGCGCCTATTTCATTTAGATCGCGTCAGGCATGTGTACCGACGCACAGTAGAACGCGCACAAAAGCAGCTGTGGTGCACCCGCAGCCTCGCGCTTGTTGTTCTGACACCTCTGGCTCGCTCACCGCAGGCATCCAGGCTTCTGACAACCTGACATCTGGCGCTTTTTCTGTCTTTCACGTGGCGTTCCAAGCGGCACACGACGGAAAATGCACATCAGGCTATTCTTGAACACGTGTCGTCATCTGTATTTTATATTAAGAAACTGCAATTTGCCGTAAATGAATGGGAAAAGTCTGAAGTATGATAACATTCTTAACATGTACTATATCAATATGGAAGTTCTGGAAAATGTAATATTGAAGGATGCTTTATAATTTAATGTCTCGTAATTTTTATTAGTTGACGGGATTCCGTTTTTATATCACCATAAATCTATACCATTTTAAACTTTATTTTTTATTTTAAAATATACGTTATTTGTACAATGTATTGCTTACTTTTTTAATTCACTATATCCAACCGAACGCTTTTGTAAAATATCGTGGACGATGGGACGTTATAACTGAAGAAATTATTTTTTTCTCTATTAGAGACTGTGGTCTATTAAAAGATGAATAATTAACTAACCACTAAACATAATCGTAATATCGAGACAATAAAATATCGTTCAAAAAAAGCTCTTTAATTTTACATTAACTTTATAATTGTAGGATACATAGGAAGGAAGTTATAAGCCGTAAATAAAGCACCAAAACGTCATCCACGGTGGGGTTGCACCTTAACTGCACCCCTTTTACAGACACATGGCCAACTTTCTGGGACATTTTGTGGAATAAAAAGTTTTCAAGGAATATAAAAATTCTAACTGATTTGCGTTCCATTAAACCCGGGCAATCACAGAAAAAAAAAAGAAATGTAGAGCCGTGGAAAGACACGCGTCCAAAAGTTTAATTACTGCTTACTGATATTCCATGACCGTCAAGTAAAATATTGCCGGGGAAGATTGCGATGTTTGTTGTTGTCGTCCAGTCGAAATTCCCATTTTAGTGCATGTGCCGAGGCGTTAACGCCCAAGAAAGTTGGGGATGCCAGGGGGCTTTAAACCTTACTCATCAAACTGACTTCTTCGCTCTCCAATGCCATTATTGCGGGCTCATAAAGCCGGGGTCACATGCTCTCACATAGGGTGCCTTCATGTGTGCTTTGCTTAGGGCGGACACATCTGGCCATTTTGTCCCACGCTTTTATTTTTTTTTATTTTTGTTCAGAAGCGTGTGAAAGAGCGTGTCCCTGCACGCGTTTGTGGCGCCGACTGTGCTACGGCGACATTTTGTTTTCGTCACTTTCTTTGTATTTTCCCCGTAAGCGCGTGCTGTCGGCATCGGTTACTACAAGGGTGGCATCACCCTAAACAGAAGGACATTGAGGCACCCTACTCTTACATCATACTAAAAACAGTCTGCAAACTCGAGTCACCGCTACATCCATGTTTCGAATGCCGCGTGCCAAGTTTTCTCTTTGAACTCATTGCCACGCGGCATTCAAAGCATGGATCTCGTGGTAACTCGCGTTCGAATCTGTACGCAGACTGTCGTTTGTATGATGTATAAGGAGTGTGACCCCGGCTTTACTGTCCGCACATCTAGCATTGCGCGATAAATAAATATCCACCATCTGCTTGTAAATTCGATAATCACCCGAGGGACCATTCAAATACGACCGAAAAATCATCACTCACCTCTTCAACAATGGTAAACGGCGAGCAAACTCCCAACAGTGTGCGCTGATGATTCTTCAGCCCTCTTCAGCTTCACCGTCCGTTGCAACAACCGCGCAAAACTGCGGAGGTTTCCTCGATGAAGCTACCGCTATTCAGAAATTCATCTTTTTCGCCATAACCATACGAGTGACGATAACTACGGACCAAGCGAACCAATCAGAGCGCCGGAGCGTGACAGGGGACAGCATATCGTCCGAGGGCACTCCTGCGGAGAACGATCATGTGCTCCCCTTCCTCGCTTTGATTGGCTCGAGGGGGCCGTAGCGTTAGGCACCATCAAGCTTTTCTGACACAGAGTTCTCAATGCGGAAAAACCTTCCGTTTTTCCTTCCACATCGCCGGAAACAGGTGGGGTTGACGTGGATAGCCGACCACCTGCTTGAACAGCGTTTCGGCGTTTTGACATTTTGTCAGTGTTATTGAAATATATACGTACAAAAAATGACGCTGCATTTCTGCGGTGCTTCGTCGCAGATTGTGCGGAAATGTTCATTTCGACGTTTCTTGTATGGAGACCATATTCCGCTGATTAAATTGAGTGGACCCTCGTTCCTTCACTCCGCCCTCTATCCTAGCGAAACGAGACCACCTTGCTTCCCTGTCTAGCCAAACGCTGCTCTTCCTTTTCTGGCTTATCATTTTCACAATGCGCACACTGAGCCTCAATGGACCCTTGCTTCTGTTCAGCGATGTCTTCTGCAGTCTGTTTCTTCCATCACGAGGCATTAAGATGACTTCCAGCAGAAAATCTGTACACCTCTTTTGAATGTTGTGGGCAACATGGAGGTCTAAAGCGTTGGCCCAGGTTGCTGGCCTGCCAAATCGTCAGTGGTCATTTGCACCGCGAAAGGGCCAAGGGCTGCATCGACGATTCAAGACGACATCCTTGCTGAGCTTCAGTGCCGGCCTTCTCCAACAAGAAGCACTGCCCTTGAACCTATCTTTGCTTGGTCTGTACGGACGGCACAGTGAGTCCTACGAGTCGGTCGACTACGCCGCTCCCCGAGTTCTTGATCCTCGCGCATTTGAATCTCGAGAACGCTTCGACTACGAGCGCGCAGATGTAGAGTATAAGCGTTCTCACAAACCGCAGCACGTACGCGGGCGAGATGCGGAAAGTGAGGACAAATCACACCTCCTTCTTACAGAACCCGTGGAGTATATGGGAACCATACCTGGCTCCGCCGCTCCCTGTGCGGCCAACCAGGACACGTGCCACGCGACTGCGGCGATCGGTCCCGAGCCTGGACGAAGGGAAACTGCGAGAGCCGGCGGTGATAGACTTCTGCTAACCGCCGGTAACGCGGAAACTATGGTCCACAAGATCGAGCCGTCGCAGCCGACTCCAGCCTCCCGGAGGCTCACACGGACTCCTTGGCCTGACTCTTTTCCGTCGATCCTCGGTGGAACCTAATCAGTTTCTCTCGGTCATCAGACACTAGTCGCGTCCGCCGTTGAGGCGGATGGTGGAGAGCCCTTTACGGCCTCGATTATTCTCGGTCATGATACTCCACGCGTGTGTGCTTTTACATCAATTCCCGGGCGGCCATATCACACTGTTCTCGGTCATGAGGCTCCCGGCGCGTCCCCTGTTGCAGTGGATCTCAGGAGGCCCGCTGTATACTGTTTCGGTCACAAAATACTCGGCGCGTGCACCGTTGAGGCGGACGGCGGGTGGTCCGTTGAGGCCTGTCTCGGTCACGAAATGTTGGGTGCGTCCGCTTTCTCGCTGAATCCTTACACAGTTCCCTTCAATTGGACCAACGCGAGACTCGGCCCTGGAGGAATTTTAGGGACCACAGATGGTCCGAACTTCGCAGCACCAAAGATGGCTGGCGGGGATGGCCAGTCGGCCAGAGGCCCTTGACAGCACACACGACTGCAACAACACCCGAGCCAAGAAAACCGGTAATACTCGTCCCCGCGGTACGTATACAGAACTGATCCCCCAACTAAGTCGATGGAGTCCCGTATGACAGTTAGTGTGCTCGGTGCTCCAATCGCCGAACTCTTAGATGCCGGTGCAAAGATATCACTTATTTGAAATGCGGTATTAAAGGTTTGCAAAAGGAAAAAGATTAAGTTCCGAACAGCAGTTGTGAACTTGTAGGTAGAGTCGGAATCTTCACTACCTGCTGCAAGCGCCGTAAGACTGAATTTTTTTTTCATAAACAAACGAAGGCAGCGGTTTGTGCATGTGCCTGGATTACCAGTAACCATGATCCTCGGTTGAAATTTCGCCGTAGCGGAAGCCATTACATTAGACTTTTCTCGAACTGACTATCGGTTGAGAAACAAGACTGTGCTAACCCCGTTTACCAGACGAGAGGACGGCATCCTTGGGGACGCGATTCCGTTGAACTTTGCGCGACAGGAGTTTTTGCTCCCAGACGGTGTCAAGAAGTGGGTTGAAAAGTGTCCCGGTAGCAGCTGCCAGAAGCAGCAGCTCCAGCACCCGCTGGAACCCTTCTCACCGATGTTCATGAAAAGACCTGGTAAAACCGACCTCCTACGGCACCAAATCGAAACAAAGAATCCCCCCCTCTCCCAATTTTGAGGTGCAATGCGTGACACATAAGTCCTCACAAGCGGAAACTTCTTGATGTGGCGCTCACGGAAATGATCGACACAGGCGGAGTACTTCGGTCAAACAAACCCATGGGCTTCGCCAGTATTTTTCTCAAAAAAGGACGGCACAGCAAGGCTTTGTGTAGATTACCGGCGCCTAAACAAAGTGTCAGTCAGAGACAGGTACCCGTTCCTCAGTATTTCCTTAGTAATGTAAGCCCTTAGAAACGCGACTCTTTTCACAACCCCCAACTGCAGTCGCGGATTACTTCAAATGTAAGTTCATGCGGCTGATGTAGAGAAGTCTGCATTCATTTGCCACAGGGGATCGTTCGAATTCACTTGCCTTCCCTTTGGTTTGTCTAACTCTGCCGCCAGCTTTCAACGCTTAATGGACGTTGTCCTCGGCGACGCGAAGTACGAGTTTGTGATGACGTACATGGATGACGTAATGGTGTTTTCACGAACATTCTAGGAGCACCTCGTGCACCTTCGCATCATTCTCGAATGAATTCGTCAGGCCGGCCTTACGATTCATGCAAGTAAAGTTCAGTTGACCTCGCCCGCAATCAACCTTATTGACTTTGTTGTAGATAACGACACGCTGCATGCGCCCGAATGAAGATAAGTTGCGGGCAGTAACGTAGTACCCACACCCTCATGACGCCAAAACCCTACAAAGTTATTTTCGGATGATTGCGTTCTATAGAGATTTCATTCCGCAGTGCGCCGAGATAACAGAGTCTCTGAACTGAAGGATTCACAAAGAAATGAAGTGGTGTTGGGGCCAACAGCAGCAAGCCGCATTTGCGGGTCCTTCGAGGGCTGTGACTGAAAACGCGTGTCTAAATCTGCTCAACTTGGATCGTCCGTTCATCTTGCAGACCGACACAAGCGATTACGGACAAAGAGCAGTTCTTCTGCAGAAACATCACTACGTTCTTCGCCCCGTAGCTTTCGTCAGTCATACGCTAACCGGAGTGGAGAGAATGTACTCAACAACCGAAAAAAGAGTGTCTGGCGATTATTTTCGTGTTTAAGAAGTTTGACAAGCATTTGGACGGTGCTTCGTTTAGCATTCAAACTGACCAGATGGCTCTCTCGTGGCTCAAAGGGCTGCAAAACCCTGCAGGACGACTCGCTCGATGGGCCCTTTTGCTCTTGCGCTACAAGTACACAATGGCGTAAAATAAAACAAACAATCCAATCGCATTCGTTCTGTCGCGCGCGTGCCAACAAAAAAAGTTTCCAGTTTTTGTTTTTGTTTGTTTCAAATGCGGTACAGTGCCACCGTGTACAGTGCTTTCACAATCTCCTCGGTAAAATACATAGAGCATAAAAAATGAAAGAGGTATACAATCCCCGTTAATGCTGAATTAAAGCGCAGCTCTTGAGGAGGAGGAGGGGAGGGTACGGAGAGGATGGTATGCCTCTCCTACTCCTAGTATCCTCTCCTCCTCCCTCCTCCTCATGTCCTCCTCCCTTTTCTCTCCTCCTCTCCTTGTCCTCCTCCCTCTCCCCCTTCTCCATCCTCCCCTCCCTCCTCCTCTCATTCTCCTCCCTTCCTCCTCCCCTTCCTTCTCCCTCCCTCCTCTCTTGTGACGTCACTTGTGAACCTCGTGACGTCACGCGTGAAAGCCTTGTGAAGGTCGCGACCTTCTCGAGAGAAACGACCTTCACGTTACCTTCAATGTGAAGGTCATGACCTTTGTCGTGACCTTCACGAGTCGCCTTCGTCACGTCATACGTTACGTCACGTGTGACGTCATATGGGAACCGTCCCATAATGCAAGGCGCGGTTACGCCGACCTCAACGGCGGCTTCGCTCAAGCCGGAAACAAGCACCGAAGAGCTGCGTTCTAAAAAAAAAAGAACAGCGGGAAAAGGCGAGAATTTAGCCGCCAGCAGTGTTTGGAATTCCGCCTACACAGGTTGCGCCTATCAAAATCACAATCCACTCGGTTAAGGTTAGCAGGGACGCCGGAGAGAGACTAGCTTAAACCCAGTGACTGGGCTCGAAGAAAGTTCTCTTGTCCTTGGAGCAGAGTGCTTTTTGGAAAGGTGTATACAGCACTCGTAACCTGTCGCCGAGTGATTGGTGTTCTAAGTGGATCGCGGTGCAGCATGCACTCGGGACCCTCTGCGAGTGTACCGTCACGAAACGTCGTCGTCAGTCCACATCCATATTACGTCACCTCCGGCAGTTTTAGGACGCATCCACGCTTTCATTTTAGAGCACAATTCTTAGGCGCCCGTTTCCGGCGTCAGTGGCGTCGCCGTCGCCGTGGGCGTAACTGCGCCTTGCATTATGGGACGTTTCCCATAATAACGTCACGCGTGACGTCAATTGTGACGTCACAAGGTCACGAGTGACGTCACAAAGATCACGACGAAGGTCACGGCCATCATAGTGACGGTCATGACCTTTCACATGTCCTTCACTCGTAAAGATAACGGCCATCACGAAGCCTTCACGATTGACGTCACGAAGGTCACGAGTTAGGTCACGAGGGAGGAGGGAGGGAGGGAAAGGGAGGAGGAGGGGGAGGAAAATGAGGGGAGGAGTGAGGAGGACGACGAGGGGAGGAGAAGAATGAGAGAAGGAGAGGAGAGGAGGAGGAGCACACCCTCCTCTCTGTACCCTTTCCACCTCCTCCTCAAGGGCTGAGCTCTAATTCGGCATTACAGGGAATTGAAAACGTCTTTCATTTCTTTCACCTGTTTTGGCGAAAAATGCCTACTCCATTGTCCAGTCATCGGTTGTGCGACACGATTCACAACCGGACTTCCTCCCCGGTGTGAGCGAAGGACCTTCGATAGCCATCTCAAAGATTCAGCTGAACTACCGCCTGATTATTTCTACGTTAGAGATCGTCGAGATTCGGGCAAAGAGCCTCCTGTCCCTTTGCATCCTTTCGCTTTATTTGGCCCCCAAGAAATTGGCGATCATCAGCACGCAACTCTCCGTGTCCTTCTGCAGGGCTTCGTAAGCCAGGAAAAGGACGTTGTGGTCGTGTCGGTTAGGGTGCCTTCATGTGCGCTTTGCTTGGGGTGATGACATCTGGCCATTTTGCTTCTAACTTTCATTTTTATTTTTTGTTCTCAAGCGCGTGAAAGAGCGTGTCCCTGCACGCGCTCGTGGCGCTGACTGTGCTACAGCGACATTTTGTTTCCTGCGATTTCTTTGTATTTTTCCTGTGAGCGCGTGCTGTCGGCATCGGGTACTACAAACGATGGTATCACCCTAAACAGAGGGACATCGATGCACTCTAGTGTCGGTGCTCGTACCACGACAGCAGATGGTCGAAGTAGTCGCCACACTCCACGTCTTTCTCGACGAGAATCTCCAAGAACTCGTCAAAGGTCCCGTCCTCGAAGAGGTAGGTTGAAAGAGCTCCCGTGTGCTGGTCAGCCAATCACAAGCCGCCTCTCTTGGAAAGGCGGCTTGCGATTGGCTGACGCGCACTCGTCGTCGCGCCCCCGGCGCCTCCGCTCTAATTCTGTGCTCCCGATTTCTCCTCTCAGA
The DNA here is from genome assembly GCA_037355805.1 of Ixodes ricinus. Taxonomy (NCBI): domain Eukaryota; kingdom Metazoa; phylum Arthropoda; class Arachnida; order Ixodida; family Ixodidae; genus Ixodes; species Ixodes ricinus. The sequence continues at coordinate 54,501 of JAZHYW010003067.1, forward strand.
AAAGGGCGTTGCACGAACTTAGACCACATATTTAGTAAAAAGATAGACGTCGCACTAGCATGATTTTTTAATTTATGTGATGCTAAGTTCCCGTAGAATGAGTTATCGCAGCAGATGTTAGACTGGGGCGAGTTGGTTTTGCATATTGAAGGATTGAAAACAGCGCGAACAAGACGAAGGACAAGAGGAGACTTAGACAGACAGAGCGCTGACTCTCAACTGAACTTTATTGGAAAACCACACATAAAAATCGCCGTGTTGCTTTCCAATAAAATTCAGTTGAGAGTCAGCGATCTGTCTGTCTACGTCTCCTCTTGCCATTCGTCTAGTTCGTACTGTTTTTAATTCTTAAAAATTAGTTATCACCAAAAACAGGCGATCCCAGAAACATCTTTAGTGCACCTTTAATGGCTGATAATCGCTTTCGGCACGATTCTCCTTTATGAACAGCAACCAAAAACCCCACCACCAAGATTTTTTTTTTCTGGGGGGGGGGGGGGCCTGAGATGGCTGGGAAGCTTATGCCTTGGAATGCCGGGGGGGGGGGGTGGACTGAAATCCATTGTGTAACGGCGTGAGCACAATCCAATTAACAGTTGTAACTTTTACGAATTTAGTGGCGACCGATAAATTTTTGAAATACTTGCGTTTGACGCGCACCAGGCAGCTCATAACAGAAAAGTGGTAACAATAATTATATACTAATCCAAAGGTAATATTAAAAAATTCGAACACCAACCAAGCCCTTCTATAGGGACCCAATGTTTCAAGGCCCATTCGGCCTCTTCTTCAGGGGCGACTACGGCTATGGCCGTTGAGGAGCAGTGTCTTTTTCTTCCTCTTCTACGGCGGGTGTCTGGTCTTCTTCTACGGCTGTGCCTTTTTCAATGAAGTGACGAAGCCCGTTCACATAGGCGGATGGTAAAGCTCCGAGAGATCTATTGATGTTCTGTGGCGTTGTTTGAATATCCCATGATTCGAGGAACAGTCTTTTTCGAGGATTTGTCTCAACGTCAATGATGCATGCGTTGTCAAAGTCTATGCGATCCAATCTAATCTAATCCAAAGGTGTTAGATGAATCCTTGAAATGCTTGCCTTCGGCAGGCACCAGCCAGCTCATAACAATAAAATGGTGAACATAATTACGTCCATGAAAACACCCTATGCACCAACTCAACTCTGCTACGCCATGCCGCGGTGGTGGCGCTTCGGTCTGGGGGTGTGGGCGGAAGTCACCATGCGGGAAATGCATTCCCGTTTCGTTTTTCAAGAAATTAGATTGAAGTCTGCCTCCTGGTCAAAACGCCGCGACTGAGGCTGCACCAAAAGAACCAAGAAAGGGGTGAAGATCAGTTTTTCTGTGTTTTCTACATGCTCGGTTCGTCCGATAATGTGGATAGGCACTTGAAAACGGAAGATCAGACGCCGTCGGATCACAATTGATTGTGCGTAAAGCCCTTTGGATTGAATTCACGGATACTTGTGGTCGTCAGATTTATTTGTTTTGTTTCAAATGTCCGGACCACCCGCGGACCACGTTCATGCAGGTAGGAGAAGAGGAGGCGACATCCTGGCTCATGCTAGGGTCATTGAATCCGTGACAGTATTCAGTAACACTAGCCCGAGCCAGCCAAGCGAGAAAATGCCAAGTGAAGCCGGAAGTAGGAGTCGCGGTCGGTGGGAACGACCCCAAGAGTGGTCAATCCAGATGTTGGCTGCAAATCAGCTCTCCCTCTCGTCCAATAGCGTCTTTTGGTTTTGTTTGGTTTTGGCCATCCTTGGAGGTGTGTCCCTCCAAACCAGAAGTCTCCCTCGGCTTACCACCGATGGCGTCACGTCGCCTCTAGAAGCTTCCTACCTCCATGCAAACAGCCGTCTGATCGTTGAAACTGTCGTCTGCTCGTTCAAACGACAGCAGCCAGTAGACCGGACGTTGCGATAAGAAGTGCAGGCTTGAAAAGACTTTCAAGATTTAAAATTGTTTACTTTATGTATGCTCGGAGTAAGCAGTAGATACAAGGAGATCTTGATCATTGTTACCAGTGGCCATCATCGACTTGTTATGCCCGATTCCCTTGGTTCTATTCTGCTTGCGATTTTCAGTATCGACGTCGATCATCGCAGCTACCGTTCACGCTTTTGCAGCCCGAGCGACATCGCGACTGAAAATAGCGAGCAGAATTTTATCGTGCGAGTCAGGATTTAGCGTCCATTCTGAGGCGTTGACGCGGAATGAATCGCCTCACGTCGGATTATTTACATGACGTTTTGCGCTGTAACGAGCCTCGTTAATTTCGCTCAGGCCGCTAAAGTAGTCAGACATTGCTAGGAATACGTAGCATCAGACATTCCAAGGCGAAAAAGAGCGCGGGTAGTCGCACCGACGCCGACAACATTACATTCCAATGGTTATTCGTTGATGCGGGACGGGGCGCTTCTTGCCCACACGCTATCGCGCATGCGCGGTGCCGGTGGCGTGCCGCTGGGAGCGCTCCGGTTTGTTGGTAAACATTAAACCGACACTAAGGGAGTAAAGAGCGCCCGTGACGTCGATCGCTGCGCCGGCTCCTCGATTCCGCGTGTCCGCGCCGGAGGTGACGTCAGCAGTGCGACGCTGCATCGTTTTCTGCCTGACGTGAACCACACGCTGCTAACGAGGCAACAAATTTTACCCGGTGTCGCTCGCCCTGCGCATGGCGTCAAACCATTGGCTGCATGCTGCGCCCTGCACAAAGAGCAACTCTAAGAAACAAAGGGTGTATAAGGGTGCTCCCCTCAGGGGAGTTAGACCGTGTCCCATGTGTGACTCCCCTGGGGTGTTTATGGTATCATCTCAAGTTGGGGATTTCCAAGTACTCCCCAAGTATATGGGATCGCTTAGCACCCCCTCAAAGCCCACGGGCCTCAACCGACACCCCTGACTTCGGGTGCTGTTTGGCGCCCTCTGTTACGTTGAGGTACTTATGTTACACCCCCAATTAGAGGAATTATTTGGAATCACTTTCAACCCTCAGGGAGTCGACGGATCTCTTCTGAATAGGGTGCTTTTTGACGCCTTTTGTTGCACCCAGGTACTCATGTGACACCCGTAAATTCAGGCATTATTTAGTAACGCTTATAACTCTCAGGGAATCACTTGATCCCCCTAAATTGGGTGCTTTTCGGTGCCCTTTTTTACACCTAGAGACTCGCGCGGTCCCCATAATTGCGAGTGCCGTCGGACACTATACACAACCCCCGAGGGTTTCCGCTGACTCCCCACTTCTGGGGTCGCTTTTGTACACCATGGGTCTCGCGGAGCTCCAATATATTGAGGGCACTTTTTCAGACCCCGAGACTCAGCTAACTGGTTTGTTCAGGTGTGCAGGAGGGGCGATTCCTGAGGTCAGCTGTCATACGAGAGAGTTCTGAATTCTTTGCAGAGAATAATACGCACGGGCAATGTGCCGGCATCAAAATTTAACTGAAAACTTATAGTAACAAACAATCCAGATATTTAAAAAAAAAGTCCTGCCAGTCATGTCAGCCAACAATATTGTCAACCACGTTTTTATTGTAAAATAAAAAACTTGAAAAATGTCAAAAGCATAAAAAATAGTAATTAGTAAAAGCTTGTAGCCTGCCAAGAAGCTTCGGGGCAACCCTTTCCAGTGGTGTTTCTTTCAGCCCGATCGTGTGCTCAAAGAGAGCCAAGGTGGACTTGATCCCCGTTGCATATTGAATATCAAAAGTCCAATACATCGCGATCATGAGGCTGAAGCCATGGATGACGTCGCCAACATCCACAGGCAGGTCCCCCACCTGGACTTGGACAGCTGCAGATGAGCAGACGTCCTCTGTAGAGAATAAGACCGTCGGATGAGTTTATGTTTCTCTGGAACCTGCAATATAATAAAGTACCACAATTAAAAAAAGTGTGCAAAAATGGGTCATGATTATACGTCCTATTATTGTTCATGTTTAGATATAATAATCAGAGATAGCCTGCTTCTGTATGCTGTGTGACTGCATAATTTTTCTTATAATGTCACGTAATGATTTCGATGTTTGCTGCCATTAACTTTGCATAGACTCTTGGGGCCTTTCACGAAATGGTCACATTTCACAAGATGAAGTGAACAGGTAGTGTTTAAATTATTTTTACATAAATGTGACCTTCATGTCCCTAGTACGAAGCGGGCAAATGTTTAGGTGATGCATATAATTTGAATATGAATTTAGTTCAATTTGACCCAATTAGTGCAACGCCAGTTCTCAAAATGCCGCACAAGATTTGGTCATGTGCTAAGGTAGAAAACTGGGCCAGTTTAACTTCGTAATTTGTCAGGACTCATAAGGAACCCCGCCGGGCACGCGCAGGAAAAGGAAATATTGTCCTGCGCAGATCTCGTTTTCGATTTAAATAGTGTTATGGGCTGCGTCGTTCGCTTGGAGCGCTCTGTAAATCAAAGTGATTAACCCAACGTGCATTCTGTGAGGACGTCGACACGAGTTTCGCTGTATTTTTGTGATGGGTAGGTTTTCTTGATCGGTTGCTTTAGCTACTCTGCTCCAGCTGCGCAAGTTTGAGGAATCGCGAGGCGTCCTTCGTGAGCCCATCTTCTCCATGTGCAGTTCGAGGATCTGCTCAGACTTTGGCTCAAAAAATACAGTGAGGCTTTCGTAGGGTATCATATCACTGCGCCGCTCGAATTCGTTGAGAATCTGTAGAAACAAAAATGATTGTCTGAAATTAATATTGTTCTTAAACATATTTAGTATAAATTTGACGAAGCGTAAAAGGTTGAATATAGTAGATGTTAAGCATAGAAAAAACACGCACCCTAGTGTATAAAACAACAACCTCTTCGCATTCCTTCAAAGCCCTGAAGCGATCAACAATGATAGACACTTCTTTTCCGCAATGCAAGTGGAAGTTATACGCGTCCCAGTATACCGTTCAGTGCCTGGCGAAAGTCCGTTAGCGCATAATCAATGCAGTTCGCTATTGCCGGAGAGTATGAACGAACCTCTTTGCCTCCGCGGCTGGAGTGATAAATTGGGAGTGTGAATGCCTTTTGGCTGATCTCAACTACACATCAAGGTAGATTTAAAATCCTGAATTGTATATTGCGCCGTTTATAACATATATTCGGCGAAAGCAAAATATATCATTTTGACTTTTTTAATCTGTTATTCATGGTAATAAACGAAACCGATTAATCAATTAATTAATCGAATAAGAAGTAGAAACAATTAATCGTGCTAACATTTTTTTTCTTTACCGAAGTTTAGCTCTACTATAGTTCGTTGCAACCTAAGAACGAAGGGCGAGGGTAAGACGGGCCGGGGAGGAGGAAGCAGACGGAACGCTAAAGAGAGAAGGAGGTTTCCCCTCTCTTCTCCAGCGTTCCGTCTGCTTCCTCCTCCCCGGCCCGTTTTACCCTCGCCCTTCGTTCTTAGGTTGCGACGGACTATAGTAATCAAGCGATTGAAATGCTTTGAAAGACTAATACATGCATTGAATGGTTTACTGAATTTCTCCTGAGAGGTCTTTCATTTTGTAGTCCATGAAATGACCTTTTTACATTTGCCAGATAACTTTTACATTAAACCTTCAACGTTCACTGAATGCCGGACAGGCATCCGTTTTTGTCTCGGTTTATTAACTTCTACACACAAAAAAAATTAAATATCGACTTTTTCTTTCTCTCCAACTGACCGCAAAACAAGTTGCGGCGTAATTTTGACGGTCGTGACGTACCCTGGCACAGGAACCGGAAGTTCTCTCGGCAGTAGGAGAATGGGAGCGTTAGCGGCGGCGAGTTGGGGGTGCGCCGGTAGGTTTTACTGCGATGATGGCACCGACGTATTTTCTGAATCGGCGCCTCTCATCGCCGCGATAGCTATGGACACATCGCAGCTGAGCGAAATTCAATGAGATATGTTGCGCTACAGCGACAGCATTGGTCCAGTCCCATACGCCGGTATGCCTGTTGGGAAGTGCGGCGAGTTTTCCGGTGAAGACTCCAGAAGTCAACCCAACTGTCATTGCTGGTAAAAGGCGGCCCGTGTCAGTCGTTTGCAAAGCGACGTAGATGGAAACAAACTGCCGCGGCGTTTTTGGCGGCCTCGGAGATGTAGGATCGAGCCGACGTTAAAAAGATACGTTTGAACTACGACAGTGTCAGCGAGAGCCACGTAAATACCTGTTCACACTCGGAGCGGACGCGCTCGTTTGCTGGAAGCGCTGTATTCGCTCTGTTGGTAAGCGCTTCGGGACCGATCTTTACGATAGCAACTCGATTCTAACGTGACATTCGGCATAGGAAGGTTGGACCGGCATTGCACATAGCTCCCACGAAATGTTATAGCTCGACAGTGACGTACAGTCGTGTCAGAATACAAATGGCATACTAATAACAACGTGTACATACCGTGTTACGAAGGTAATTCATATGGCGTTTATTTGAGCTCTACTATGTCACACTAAACAAGAAGATAGAATCGACGAGAGTTCCTTTTCGACGAGTGTTCGTCAACACTGCCTCGGAAAACAAGGAGATGACAAGGGGAAGAGATTGACCTCACCTCTTAATCTAAAATTTAGGTCAGCGATCAAACTATAATACGGGAAGGGTCCACAAGGGTCGCGCGGGCATATTCCATTCAGCACGCCACCCGGTCGTGGGCAGACAGTCTTGGCCAAGTACCGTTGAAGCAATGCTGCGCCGAGTCGGAGTGCCTGCTAGGCCTATATTCTGCCGAGCGGCCGAGCTCACGTGGTCGGGGTCGGTGGATTCGTGGCCGTTGTATCTTTTCTTGGGTGTTTTTGGATCCAGCGTTCTTGTTCGTCGTGGTCTGTTTCAAGTACTTTTTCTTGCTGCTTGAAGTCGGGACGCGCGAGAAGAACACGTAGAAAATAAATGTTCGTTGGTCGTCGTGACCAAGTAACTGAGCGACGCTGTCGGCCCTAGGCCCTATGGCGCAACCGCAGTAGTTGCTTCGTTTACCACACGATAGATGGCGCTTGGCTCTCAGCATTATCAAATTTGCAATTTTCGTCACATCTCTAATTATGCTACAAAATGTGGATCTGAAAATTATTTAACAAAACTTTTAGGAAACATTCGCCGGCTATTTATTGTTTATGATCGCGGTGCTGGTGAGGTAGGCTCTTACCCAATAGGCGACGTGGATTCGGCTGACGTGCTGCGGTTCCGAGGATGCATCGCAGTGAAAAGGTAGAGGCTTTCGAAGGAAAGAAGGAGCAAAAGCGTCCAGTTTTCTTTCAAAAGTTCATACACCTTTCCAATGAACACTCGACCCCAGGGGCAGCAAACCGTTTTCGAGCCCAGTCACTGGGTTTGAGGCTAGACTCTCTCTGGCGTCCCTGCTAACCCTAACCGAGGGGACTGTGATTTCGATAGGCACAGCCTCCGTAGGCGCAGTTTCAAACACTGCTGGCGGATAAATTCTCGTCTTTTCCCGCTGCATTTTGTGTTTCATGGTGCATGTATTTTCCCGAGGTCATTGAGAAAGCATTGTACCACATTTGAAAGAAGAAAAAAAAGCAATAAAAAACCTATAAACTATTTTTGTTGGGTACGCGCGCGACAGAACGAATGCGACTTGAATGTATAGTTCTAGTTTTTGTGTGTTTTTTACGATAAGCTTTGACAGCTCCGCGCGATCCGCCGCATGACAAACGACAAAGCGCTTAGCTGTCAAAAATAAATTACAACAGAAGAGAGCCGAAAGGCATGCATTTTTCACGCTCACAAATAACGTGTTTACCGATGGACAGGACACGGACATACAACTTAGAAAGTGTTAACATTCGAACAATATATTGTACGTACCACACGATGCAGCGTTATCCGAAAATAATTTATTTGAGAAAGATCTCAAATAACACAGTCACAGTCGTCGACAGTCACATCTTGACGATCGGACGGAATCCAAGATGACTTCGTTTTGGGGCACGTTTCGTGGAGAGCTTCCTTTTTTCACAACAGCACCAAGTCAAAGGAACGAACGCGACTGACCCGTTTCCCACCCCAACCCGGACAACTATTTTTGGAGATGACTGAGGATTCTACGCGGATTATCTCTGGGAGGGGGAGAACATTGTTCGCAAAATCGCGTCGAGGGTCGTTCGACGTCCTTCACCTCCTTCGTTTCCCGTGAATGTCAAGCAGAAAAGCTTGAATGGCAGGCACTTACCAGCCTTATTTCTCACAATGGAAGATAACACAAAAAGGGTACGCAGCACGCATAAAAAAAATTAAGTGGAAACTTTCAAGAGGGGCGAGAAAACGTCGAATGCAAAACCGCAAAAACACAGGTAGAGAACCGCGCTGAGCGGGTCTTCACAGTCCCAGAGAGTGGCAGAAAATTTCTAGCTGATAGAGGGCGCGAGAGTCGCACTAGCCGCATCAGCATCAGCAACATGGCGGCGGCCTAGGAGCGTTTTTGGAAAGGTGTATAGCGAAGAATTTTTCGGCTTCCTATTTTTGTGTTTTTGTGGTTTTTTTTTTAACATCTTTACGACGATCGATGGACGAAATTCGATTTCAGAATCGTTTCATGGTCTCTTTAAGCAAGAAATTTCTAGATAACCAATATCTATGCTTAATATTTCAATGTTTAACATTTTTCGACTGAAATAAATATTCCATGGACATTCCTGCTTGCAACATAAGCTACCAATTTCGGCAAGCCGTTTACTATGCGATTTTTGTTTCCAAAGACGAGTTATTCGACGATAACGCCAGTCGACTGCGGACTATCCCGATGGCCTTAAATATAAATTGAAGCAGCCAGTACGCTCTAAGCAATTTTCATTAAGAGAAATATGAAGCGCCATATCTTACCTGAATCATTAGTCTTTCGTTGACGAGCTCCTAGAAGGCCGATTCCAAAAACGCTTGGCGTACACCTTTCCCTGTTCGACTGCCACCAACAACGATCTTTTTTGTGGATGTCTTGTAAGTCACCACACAAGTGACACTGGCGAACACCACTAGAGAGGGGAGGAGGAAACATCCTCTCTCTCTTCTCCACCATTCGGCCTGCTTCCTTCTTTCCTGCCTTACCCCCCCCCCCCCCCCGGCCCTGAACACTGAACCTCTAGTTTTTTTTTGTTTTTTTTATAACAATTTGTTTTGTTTTGTTTTTTTCTTACAACACCCCTAGCCGTATCACGTCGCCGGTGACGCCATGCGGGTACGGGACGGTGCAGCTTGGTGTGAACCAAGCTTTAGAGGAGAGCCAATGCCCATCCAAGGGCAAAAGGGAACAACAAGCCTGTCGAGTCCGTCCTTCTCGTAGCTTACCGAAATCGGGTTGAAGGACGTAAGGGATTATAGAGGAGCGACCGGGCGCTCGCGCACCTGCCTCCATTGTGTGCATACGCTGTGAACACTTCTGCGAAAACATTTTAGAACCTGGGAAAAAATCAGCTTGACGTTAGTTTTCATAATTAGTTCGTCTTCTTGAGGCCGCGCTCTGTATTCTCCATCGTGATTTTATGGGATAGCAGAGCAATTAATAAAACATTGTCCAGACTTGTTCTGACTTCCTGTATATTAAACCATGTCTTGTGTATAAAAAAACAAAACAAAAAGAACTCCTGCTTTAAAAAAAAGTTCATAAAAGTTTTTTTTTCTTCTGAGTTTCTTCCTTTACGTCATAATATTACCTATATAAGTGGAAAAAAAGGGTACGCCTTTTTGTAGAACTACTGAGTTAGATCCCGGCCAGTGTTCGTTTGGATTCGGATTATCAAGGAGTGCGATAAAGGGATCATAAAACTGTTTTCTTATTATCGTCAGATACTTGCACTTCATAACCTATAAAACGCGCATTAGCGTTTTTTTGCCACGCACGAGTAGCCGCAGAAGATGTTAAATAATAGCAGGCCGCGAGTTTGAGACTACATTTTGTGTTGTCTGTGTTTCTAGATTCTCCATTCCATGGCTTACAAGTACAGTATGTTGTTTTCCAACCAGCTCGAATGCCCTATGTATTTCTTACAGATGATGTGCCACCAATTATCATCACAGCCATGTGCTGTAGTTGTCAATGAACGGTGCACGCGCCGCACTCCGTACATTGATAGAGTTTACCTGTTCCCGTCACCGCAGTGATTGAATACGAGCCAAAATCTGAATGTCCTGCAAGGCATTGACTTTGGCCAAGCCCAAATACAGTGGTAACGCAGTGCTCGAGTTCAACACATGAACCACGTTTAAATGTCACCGAAGTTCAGAATATATACCCGTGGTATATAACCATCGTGGTTTCCCGAAACTGCGTCAGCAAGCTTTGCGTATGAGTGACTTAAAAAAAAAGAGTTCGCGTGTAACATCAAAACTATACTGAAAAAAAAAAAAAACTTACAGTTTAGATGTTATGCATGTAAGAATACAATTTCTATACTTCTGTCAGCATGCTTCTTTAAAGTGCTGAATCATAAAATTCAGTATGGTTTCATTGCCCTTTTTATTATTATTGCAAGATGCAGGTTAATACCCCACGTTAGCTGCCGCACTGCACTGGCAAGATTGTCCATCTACAGTGGGGACAGTTTCAATCCAGAACAACTTTTCACTGCCTAGAACTCCACAAAGAAGATATGCCCCTTTGGCTATGTGACATGTCAAATAGAGCGCCTTCCCGCGAACACCGGAAAACATAAACTGCACTTTTAAATTTAATTACGGTATTGTTTTTGTTTTGTTTTTGAAGCATGTGTTTCGATGAACGTGTGGAACTCCTAGATTGCTGTAAAACAAGCATCGATAGTACAGCCGGTCATCGCACTAAAGTGAAATGTTCTAAAAATTATTGCGTAAAGCACACCGAAAACTACGTTATCCAAATTGTCCCCTCTCTTTTGACAGCTTATACGACCAGTAATAATAGCCGAAGCTAAAGTAGTAGAGGCAGTGTATGAAACCCGCATGTCGCACATAATTAGGTGATTTTATTCGTATTCGAACAAAGTTGTTTGTGGGGTCCTTTGAGTAACATAAAAAGTATGGGGCGGCCCAGTGCCTCAAATGAAATAACAATCAATATATTGCCCACAAGCAGTGCCCATAATGGGCGGAGTGGCGTTGATCGGCCGCTACAGGCTGCATCTCTCCCGAAAGCAGTTGTCAAAAATGTGAGGTTGACCGACTTCGGCCTCTATGCTGAGCAGGTGCTGAACAGATGCACGGTGCATGCTGCATTGTTCACGCAGGCTGGAGAGCCCCTCACGCGTTCCCCCAGGCGACAGGAGAATACGAGTCTCAGTCGAACGCTCACTCGGCGTTCGGGTATAGTCAGCCGAGAGCTGCGTCACTTTTGTTGTCCCCATCGGTGTAGTTCTAAAGTAAGCCACCTGGGAAAAGACCCGCATTTTTATTTGCCCACACTGTCATTATGTCGCGGTTGTAAATACACATGACCTCGAAATATCTTATCTGAGTCAAGAGGTGTCCTCACTAAACAGAAGTCTTCAACTTTCGTCAGAAAAATATTTCGCGCTCCGCATGTGCGTATGCAAAGCGGAACGGCGTCCAGGGAGCACATTTGCATGCGCTTCCATGAGGCTTGAAGTCTTTTGTGGCAAAAGTCAGAATAAACTATTCTGTGTCGACAGTTTTTTACGCTACACACCAAATCCCAGTGAATACAATAAGTAAAACAGTTATAATTTTTTTTTTTGCTTCGGGAATATGCCATCGCTTTAGAGTTTGAGCAATTCAGACAAATGTTATCTGTGCACTAATCCACCATTCTAGAAATAACGGGTGCAACCTGACCGAAAACGAGGTTCGGGGATTTCGAGGACCAAACAATACTCTCATTAGGGAGGAGAAGGAAGAAGCGTCTTAGAACGACCTCGGGGGCCAAAGAAGCCCAACAATAAGCACAAAGGGATGTTGGGGTCACTGCAGCTGAATGGAGCCAATCGGATCTAGCGATTTCGTAAAATGGTCCACTGTGCAATTCGTTCACAACTGTTGAAGCCTATGGAATTTTTAATAATTAAACATAATCATATTTCTTATATCGGTTGCAACACCACAGCAAAGAGGTTGCCCGTTGTCGAGGCCAAACTTAGTGGTGGGTTCCTAGTTAATGTGACATAGGGATTATTCATGAGCAGCCTGCTCCCCGACTCGATGAGGAAGGGCGTTCTGTTAACGTTATAATATTGAATGTGACGCAAAAAAGACCGTGGGCGGACGTAGACGCCAGAGAAGCGGAGAAAAGTGAACTTGCGGGGCTTGAGCCCTTTGTTCCTTTTGGGGAATGTCCGCCTGCAGGCCACCTTGTATCGTCAAGGAGCGCCCTGCCTGTGCAGCATGACGCGCCCCTTCCCGATAACTTGCATCATTAAGCCCTAAACCTAGTGCAACACGTTGTAATCCTATCTCCTAGCCGTGACATATCGAAAACTTAGAGAGACAAGCCCTAACAGACCTCGGAATCGTGAAGCAAAAAATAAAAACACAACCCTGAAGGAAAAAAAACATAAAAAAGTTTTGCATTTCGGACACTTTTTATTCTTAAAAAGGGCCCCAACCACAAATTTAGAGTTGCTCGTGAACACATTTAGCTATTTCCGAGTTCGTTGTGTTGGCCTTGGCATTCCTTTATGCTCATTTAATCTTTCGCTGATGCATCTTTATGTTTGACCATACCCACAAGTTAGAGGTATTTCATACACAAGTTTTTGCAACAAACTGATTTTTCAAGATGAGCCTTTTTGCACTCCTTCCTACCCGCTTGGACTAGCGTCATCTCGTTCTACTTGAAAACCGAAATAAACACAGGTATCTACACCAAAGTTCTTCGCGCACGCACAGGCGCACAGGCTTAACCTGTGTGTCTGGGTCTGTAAAAAGTCTATGTAAGGTCGAGTCCTCTTTCATCTTCTCTTTTATGTCTGAACAAGTCTGTGTTCGCATTCTCTCACCACAGCATCAGAGGGTATGGTTTTGTGCGCCTCGGGCAGATGGCGTCACGAAAACTTACCCAGATGTACCCAAATATCCGTCACACCGGCCGCCGCTCGTGTTTGACGGGCACGAGATATTACCGTTTTTCGCTTTGCTTTTTACGTAGCGGAATTGCGATATTTATAAAAAAAAAAGTAGACTTGATTTTTCTCTTTTTTTCCTAAGATAAACGATACAAAAATTACAAGCTGCAAATTCTTTCTGCGTTAATATCATATCACCTTTTTAGATATTCTTAATTTCGTTCCACCACCCAGCCCGCCTCACATTGTATTGTTACCTCTATGGGATCGGATCTCTAGTACAACGGGGACATAATAAACGGAGATTACCTCAACTCCGCTCGCAGTTTACGGCAGAGCCGCAAGCTTGTCGAAACTGGAACACACAAAATGTAATTTACGGAATGGCGTCTCGGCCCATCAGTCAGTGCGCCAGCGCCCTACATGAAGTAGTCAAGTAACTTCTCAAACTGACACAATAAAAAAATGTCTTCCAGAAGTTTCTACTTTAAAATATCCTAACGCGAATAGAGAGGGTTATTATTCCAAGTGAAAATTTCCGACCATGTCCTGACTCCTCAGCACTAATAACTTCGCTTGAGCGAGTTAGGGCGCTGTGTAACAAAAACCTTGTGAAAAGTTGTGTCTCGAATGAGTATGTTCGCGGGCTTTGTTCTGCAATTTATTTGCACGATATATAAAACGCGGCATAAATTTAATATTGGTTGGGCTTTGAGAGTTCGCAAAAACGTTGTGCCCGCGGAACTTCAAGTCTAGAATAAATGGTGTCTTCACGCGTTCTCCGGGATTTTATCTTTTTGCTAAAGATTTTCTAAGTTAAAAGCTTTTCGCTCGCCAACGCGTGCAGCTGACTAAAATGGTTGTCAAGGGGCTGCACTTTTCAGTGTCTCCCACCGCTAAACAAATGCATTGCGAGATATTTTTATTTTCGTTTTAACTATCCCGAATGTCTCACATTGGTTTGTTGCCTCTATCTTACCGGATCAGACCTGCGACAAGGACATGTGTATCAGAAGCGTAAACAAGACCGATCTAAACCTCCTTTGAAGATTACATGCGCAACCGTAAGCTTGTCAAAACTCGAACTCGCAAAATGTAAGCTACGGCGCGGCGCTTCGGTCTGTCGACCCTGTCGACCTGCACGCCAGCGCCCTCCATGAAACAGTCAAGTAACTTCTCGAACTTGGAAGTAAATAAGAAAACTTAAAAAGAAAAAAAGAAGAAAAAGAAAACGTCAGCAATTTCGAAGCATTTCAGAAGCAAGAAAAAACAAAGTAAAGAAAAAGCATAGACCCAAGGATAGGATTTAACGTTCACAAAGCTAGTTATCCACTTTCCCACTTTCCCCTTCGCAAAGGAAGCCTGGCCCAAGGGCAGGTTTCCCTTGCCCGTAATCCTTTCGAATCCCCAGGGGACTCTTGTAGCACCCCGTTCTCTTTCCCCTTGCTCGCTCCTTCTATTTGAGAGAGGATATTCCTTCCGAAGGGGTGCTAGCGCACGCTGTGGGTGTTGTCACGCCGTCTAACTCCCTCGAACTCCCTCCATTCTTAGAGTGCTGGGTAAAACCAACCACGTGGGTTTTACCTGGATCTAATGCCTATTCCAGCGCGCAATTCTTGGAGCATAACAGTGGAGAGATGTACCATGTGGTTTCTAACTGCTCGGTGATTGGACCTCGCAGTCCATAGCTTTGACTATGATGAGAAGGAGTGAAGCACTGGATGAAACTTGTGAGATAGGATATGGGAGGAATAGAAGAAAACAGAGTGCACATCCATCGCAACTCGCGCTCGAAGCTGCCATCCACGTATTTAGCAATGAGGCCGGTGCCTATGTTACACTTCAGCGCGGACAAACCACTGAGATGAATGCAAAATGCAAGCTTTGATGTATACAACGTGACACTGTTAATAGGAACAAGCGAGCGCCAATTTTTTTCTGTGTTTCTTTTTTTAATTTAGTCGGTCACCAAAACTATTGCTGTGGTAGAGATGTAGCTTACTCGGGTGTCCAATCTAAGCGGTAAATTGATGTACTCGTCAATACCTTGTCCCAATAAAACGTAAAAAAATTATGGCAAATTGCTAGGCAATTATGTTGCATACGCGAAACATTATAGCATCACAAACGTTTAGCGATACTCTGGAGTTTCCAGGCGCCAGACGTATCCTTTCACGGTGCTCTTCATCAGATAGCTTCACACGTATATTGTGTGCACTTGATAGTTGTTCCTAGAATGAAGGGATACTACCACAAATCGGTCTGATAAACTTGGCGATGTGCCAGAACATTCCATACTCGCGAGCTCCCCACCTCAGTGCGCAGAGGCGGTCGAGCTCTTGCTCGCCTACCCCTCTGGCCAATCAGCGTCGAGAGCCTCATTCCTCCTCTTCCACCTCTCAACCAATCAGTGTCGAGCCTCGCAGCCACGCTTTTATCCAAGCTTCACGAAATGCCGAACACATAGGAAAAGAACAAACTAAAAAGCGCCGATGTCATATTTCCGCTGTATCGTGCAATGTACGTTCATCCATGACAAGGCGCATTGCAATCGAACTTGCTTCTAAACTCCTGGAGTGTTTTCAAGATTATAGATATTATTTTTGGGGATAACACAAAACTATAATCGAAATCATGCACCTGATAACGATAGCTATTCGCTCAAAACTCGAATATGCCGTTTCAATTTGAAATCCTACCCAAGAAAACTTAACACATTCACTAGAAATGATTCAAAACAATTAGATATGCAGGGTGTTCCCAAGTCAGTTCATACGATAATAGTCCGGGTCATATTCTTTAGAGCGCAGCTCTTAGGCGCCCGTTTCCGGCTTGAGTGGCGTCGCCGTCGGCGTCGGTGTAACCGCGCGCGTTGCATTATGGGAATAGTGCAAGCGGGCGTAACCGCGCGTTGCATTATGGGAAAACTTCCCCGCTATATTTAGCGGGAAAATTTTCCTGCTAAATTTCGTGGAGAAATGTTTCCGCTAAATTTAGCGGGGAATTTGTTCTGCTAGGTTTAGCGGGAAATTTAGCGAAAATGTTCCCGCTAAATTTAGCGAGGGAGAAGAAGGGAGGGGGAGGGGAGGAGGGGCATACCCTCCCCTCCGTATCCTCACCTCCTCCTCCTCAAGAGTTGCGCTCTAATTCGGCATTACAAAGAATTGTAAACGTCTTTCATTTTTTCGATGTAAAAAAATATTTGTGAAAGCTATGTTCTTGGTGTGAGCCTGACTTCTGTCGGCAAGGCAGCCGCATCAACGAAGGCATCACGGTAACGATCAGAAACATGTAGACGAAATGCTCAAGACGTGTAAATTAAACTATGCTATCATTATCCATTCAATCCTAGAGTAAGGATTATTCGTTTCACTCGAAGAATAGACAAGAACGATAACTAACACGGCGTAGCCGACAACAAGTATCGTGGACCCCAACGCTCAGGACTATCTCCGTACCGAAATCAAGGATATCAAGACGCAACTCCAAACGCTTCTCCATGCTTTGAGCCTCGGCAACGCTCAAGGCACCGATGAGCGAGAAGGAGGAAAGGAACACGTCGACCAACGCAGGCCCGAAGTGCCACAAACGTCAAATCGTTCCGTCCCCGAACACGTCAACGACAGGAAACACGTCGAGAAACGCAGGTCTGAATTGCCGCCAACGTCAAATCGTTTCGTCTCCGAGCCCGTCAACGACCAAGAAGTACGGCCCCTCGCATTGGACAACATCCGCGGCGTCATCGCCGAAGCGCCATGTCAGCTCGCCCAAGCCCTGAACCAAAACTCAAGACCTCTTCAGAAGCACTCGTCGGGTGGCACGGCCGCAGCAATATAAACATTCGAAGGTAACCTGCGAGAAAGATTGAAAGACTGCATGGCTAGGGTGCACAACATACGGCCCGCGGCCCGGCCCGCGCGCGCTTTTTCTAGCGGCCCGCGGCCCGGCTAAGCGCAGAAAGTTGCTTACTATGCCATTCAATCCACCGAGCGGCCACTCCGCTTGGCAAGCAGCAGTGAAACCCTTTGACCTAACTTTTGTCAGTTTTCGGTGAAGGAACTACGATTTTTCAGTTCAAATTTTCCCCGTTCACTAATCCCGTTGACAACAATAAAACAGCGTGTCCAGCGTGTCCATGGTGTGGTTCTGTCTCAACATGTCTGTATACAGAACGTGAAAACGTCTTGCCCTCTCTCTATAGATCCCCTACCCTCTTTCACCACGGAGGCTATCAACCCTCTCCCTTCCTCTTGGAATAGTTAGGGGTTGCATCGTCGGATCGGAGGACTCCGATCCGACGATGCAACCGTAGTTCATGGACCTCCAGTATCCACCAGCGCTGAAGACTATGCATCACGAATCTGAGCTGCATGAGTTCAAGAAAAACCTAGACAAGAAAAAGTACGTAAACCTGGTGGACCACGCCTTGAGACTGTCGTCACTTTTCTGGAGCACGTATGCTTTTGAGCAGAAATTCTCACTGATCACTCTCAACAAGAACCGCCTTCGATCTGCCATGACGGACATGACATTGCGAGATGTGCTAAAGACGGCAACGAGCGCGATGACACCTGATATCGGAAGCCAAAATATGCAACACGTCGCACTAAGTGCGGCCCCGCACTGTTTTTAATAAACGTAATTTCGGCCCACCTAATCTTTTAGTTGTGTACCCCTGGGCTAGAGGATATCGGAAGTGTCGCGTCTCTAGCAAACGAAAGACATTTCGTAATAGGGCAACTAGTAGCAGGGAGATTCGTCACATTGGACAATTCGTTATAGGGCGGTTCGTCACTGGGACAACTCGAAAAACCAGAGACTCATGTTTGAAGATCTTGTTGCCCGCGTACTATCTTTTTAAGCGTTCGGTCCCTTTTGGTTTTCAGCTTCTGTGTATTGTCCTGTTTAGAAAGTTTAGACTTTATATATTTAAGTTGATGAACATTTTAGTGAACCTTGGGAAAATAGAATATAAAACTTTCAGTTCTCTTTTGTAATCCACCTCCAACTTGTCGAAAAACCAGAGACTCATGTTATATTCCTCAATACACGGGACAGAAACAGAGACTGCGCATGCGGGATACGAAAATAATGTAGCTCGTTTACATGCGCGACACAGACTGCGCATGCGCGACACAGATGGCGTATGCGCGACACGGAAGGAATGTAACCCGTAATAAGGTGGTGAACTGCGCTAGTTGGTTGACGTTATACATGATGGGGAAAACAGCTCAGAAAACGCGGACTACGAAGAGGAGCAAACACGACAGGACAATGCTGTACTGTCCTGTCGTGTTTGTTCTTCTTCGTAGTCCGCGTTTTCTGAGCTGTTTTTCCCATCATGTATAATGTAACCCGTCCACGTGCGTGACACAGACAGACTGCGCATGCCCGAGACAGACACAGACTGCGGATGCGGGACACAGCCGCAGACTACACATGCACGACACGGAAATAATGTGGCTCGTCCACGTGAGCCACACAGACAGAGACTGCGCATGCGTGACTGAAACGTTTGCCATCCATTTTTTGCATTAGTGACAAAGAGGCGTCAAGATTGTGGTGGACAATTCAGTGTCTAATATACATTAGTAAAAGCGTAATTTCTTGTGTCTAGAAAATAGAATTAAATCAAGGAAGGAGGTACACATTTTTGACAAACCGGAGACGACGGGCGACGAAAAAGGGACAACACACAAAAGGTCTCAAAACGCAGCTACTAAACTTTGTTGGCACAGCCGTAATTGTACTCACTTGGAAGAACTATGATCGATAAACATCACAGATGCTACAAAACTAAGAAATATCTGTTAATAGTTTGACGAATTGTCATAGTGACGAACTGCCCTATGACGAAGTGCTCTATGTCACGAATTATGGCGCAGGGGCTTCTTCAAGCTCCCCTTTTGCAGCTTTTTTCCTGTATCCGTCAAAAATATGTATGATGGGAGTAAATGAATGAATTGAATTGAATTGAATTGATTTTAACAGCCCTGCTACCAGTTGACGTGTGACGAATTGTCATTCGACGAACGGTCCTACAGCCGACAATGATGCATCGATGTTTGTCTCCTTTCAACCGTCAAGGTCAAGTCCAGACGCGGACATTGAGCAAAAGATTAATGCGGCAGTTGACCTCATGACACCAGAAGAATCTTCAGAGGAGCGTGAAAGACTGCACGAAATACTAGTGACCCATCACACAGCCTTCGCTGCAAAGGAACAGCCGCATAGAACGTGGCCAAACGCTGAACATTCAATTAAGTTTTGAGACTCAATTCCGGAAGCCTCACGTCCATACCTGTGATCCAACGCAGATCGTGAATTCATGAGAGAAAAAGTCGATGACTACCTGAGACAAGGACTAATCAAACCAAGTCAAAGTGAGTACGCAGCACCAACTCTCATCATAGACCAGCCGAAACACCCAACTACACCAGGATAAATTGTCCATGACTGCCGTAAGCTCAATGCTAAATTGCTAAACCCTCC
The DNA here is from genome assembly GCA_037355805.1 of Ixodes ricinus. Classification (NCBI taxonomy): domain Eukaryota; kingdom Metazoa; phylum Arthropoda; class Arachnida; order Ixodida; family Ixodidae; genus Ixodes; species Ixodes ricinus. Next base: position 74,015 of record JAZHYW010003067.1, read on the forward strand.
GTATACGGTGCCACTAATGTAGGACGCTCTTGACTATATCATGAGCACACTCAAGTTACTTCTCTACCATGGATGTCAAGACAGCCTTTCTCACGGTCCGTGTGAAACCCGAAGACTCCCACAAAACACAAGGACAAAGGAAGGAATTCACAAGACGAGCGCTGAACTTCAACTGAACATTTAATGAAAAGAACATACCCAAGTAAACAACCACACCGTTATCGCATCAACGCTGCGCTCAACCGTAATCGCATGTCACTGCGCTCAACAACGGGAGGACATCTGCCTTTACACTGTGCCACTTGCATCTGTCAGCCGAATTTTGAAGATATTACGATTGTGGAGAAAGGGGTGACAAAACTGCAAGAGAACTGCAGGAAGCGTACTTGATAGGAAAGGAGGGAGATAATTGTGTTAGCCAGACTTCGGTGTATTTACATAAAAAAAGAAATAGCTTATCTTGAGCGTTGATGCGATAACGGTGTGGTTGTTTACTTGGGTATGTTCTTTTCATTAAACGTTCAGTTGAAGTTCAGCGCTCGTCTTGTGAATTTCTTCCTTTGTCTTTGTGTTTCTGCGCGCTGCTACCAGTTGTAATCATGAACCAACTCGCCTGCATCGCCACATTGACCCTCACAAGACAACTTTTGTGATACCAGACGGGAAGTATGAGTACCTACATATGGCATTTGGCTTCTGTAAAGCCACAGAAACAATGCAAATGGTCATGCGCAAGACTTTTGAAGGACTTCCCCGCACTACCATATACATAGAGGACATCTCACAGGGACCAAGGTCCATCAGCGAAGCTCTCGAACTTTTGGAAGAGTCACTCCGTCGTGTGGTACTCAATGGTCTAAGGATGAAGATCCAGAAGCGTCATTTTGTGCGCAGCCAAGTTTCGTTTTTTGGTTACATTATCACTGACGAAGAAAGAATTCCCGACCCAAAACGAGTGGCAGACGTTGACAAGTTCCAACCCTCAAGAGATGCAATGCACCTCTACCCATTTCTGCACAGTTTGCCAATCATTTCCGTAGATTCATAGAGAACTTCTCGGCGAGGACGCTACCACTGCGCAAGCTTCTTGCCAAAGACAGTAAATTCGCTTGGTCAGAAGAACAACAAAAGATTGTTGACTGTCTGAAGTAAAGCACGCCTTACAGACCCCCCTCCAAATTCTCGCCAACTTTCGCAGTGACTGCCCTTCAACAGTGCACACGGACGTCAGCCAGCCTGGCCTGGGCGCCATTCTCACTCAGACGCAAGACGCACAAGAGCGCGTGATTGAATATGCAAGCCGTGCACTAAACGCACATGACAGCCAATTCAACTCAAACCTGCTGGAATGTATGGCATTATATACTCGGCGTCACCGAGAAATTCGCCATCTACATCAAGAGCGGCCCACAGTTCACGGTGTCAACAGACAACCTCAGCCTCACTTACCTAGAACACAAGTGAACAGCAAACCGTCGTTTTGCGTAATGAATCATCGAGCTTTCTGACTACGACTTCAATATTTGTCACCGCCCAGGCAGGTAGGTTCTTTATCTTTTCTATGTGTTTTTTCTTTCATCCATGGTGTGGAAGGAAAAATAAACCAGTTGTTAGTTGCGCCTTCGTGTGTATGTGTGTCCTTCTAGTCTTCCTTGTCCAAGTTCGTAAACCATAGCAGCGCAGAACAAATACAATTTAACAAAGCGGACGACCTCTCGACTTGAAGACCCAGGCAGAGAGTCGCAGTCTCCGACTCAATGGGATGGCGAGCAGCAACAGCTCCATTTGCACGGCAGTACTGACAGGCAACGGTTGCTTACGCGAATACCAAAGGACAGATAGAGACTGCCAACGACTACAAGAACTGACAGACAATTGCAACAGAGAGTTTGCACAGAAATATGGCATCCGAGTGAACGTAAGTGCCAACCGAAGCGGTTTCAAGGTAGTGGTACCTGCGCGTCAAGGGACACTGTGCTGCAGATGTGCTACTACTCAAGCGGACGTATGAACGCACAGCGCACCCTAAATCAGATTCAAAGAAGGTACTGGTGGCCTGGCATGTAGCGCCACGTCAGAGCCTATGTGCGAGTCCTGCCACACATGCCGAACAGTTGACCGGATGACCACGATCGCAGAAAGGTCTTTTCAGCCGAAAACCATCTGGGCGGGTATAACCAACACAGTCGATATAACTCGATCACTTCAGACCTTTGGAAGAATGCGATGGCTACCAGCATGTCCTTCTGTGTATCGTCAATGCCACACGTTACGTTGATGCAGTTGCAGTGTCTTCGGCAGCTTTATTGTTCGACCAGTACCTTCTTTGTATCTTGATGAACCGGCGGATACTAAGATTCGGTGCCCCCAAGACGATAGTGACCGCAAGCAAAAGGTTTTGTCAACAGGAGGACAGCTGCAATACATCGATGCTTCGGTATCACACATGTAACGACACCGCCATACTGGCCTCAGGCTAACAGGTTTGTGGAACGGGCCGTTAGAGTACTGAGTAATTTTCTTCGAAAAATCATTGAGCCACACTCTGACTGGAGCAAGATACTTCCCGAAACGGACTTCGCTGTTAACGTCGCTAGGCAAAAGTCGACCCAGTACGCTCCGTTCGAGTTGATGCGCGGATTTGAACCACGTCTACCTGGTCAGTTTGGTCTGTCCGACGTCGAGGAGGAGCTAAACGAAGCATCAAGGCTCTCTGCACTCGCAATAAAAGAAGACAGAGTGAGAGAAAACTTGTGAAGGATCCAGGCATCAGCCAAGCAGCACTACGACGCCAAGCGCTGGACGCCAAACTTGCAGATCGGTGATACGGTGTACTCCTACTCTGGGTTCAACACTCGACCCATTCTTCGACGGGCCATTCGAAGTAGCCGAACTTCTGGGCTAAAACGAGTCCCGGACAAAAGCTTACCGGACGAAAAACTCACGAATTGTTTCACTGACCCGGGTAAAAGCTCACCAAGGGAAAATTTTTATGTTGGTCTTAACACGAGCGCGGACAACTTAGGTGCATGCGTGCGACAATAAAATCGTAACCCCGGAAATGAGGCCCGGTTATTTTAAACAGTGCCCACCCAATATTCTAATACTCAACAAAGAGTTCTGTCGCAGCCGTTTTACAGGACTTCATTACGAAAATAAAAAAAATTAATGCCCCGAAAGAAAAATGTAATAGAAAAATTGTAGCTGAACATTTTTTTCCTAGATCACAAAATACTCTTTAGACTTATGCCTAGATTATTCCTGTTTATTTTAACATTCCCCTACTAAAGGTCTGGGAATAGTAAGGGTAGGTAAACAGCTCACTTCTTTATTAGTTCAGTATGAGTTGCTATTCTCTCGTCTTCTAGGAATGAATACTACCCGCGCTGGCTTTCCTCCCGCCCGCCGATGTCCCGAACGCTTTCGACGGGCTTCTCTACGTTTTCCCGAGTGAGGCCACAGATCCCACGATGCATTTCGAGGATACATACATCGGTCGCGATGGGCGCAACGGAGTTCAGGCTGCCATTTTTCCAACAAGCCTGTGGTCGGTGCACGATGCCGTGCTGCAGGATATGCCAGACGTAAACAGCTCCGTCGAAGCTTGGCATCGTGGGTTCCAGGTATAGTGATTCAGTTGGAAATGCGATAACCTCTTAATTTGTTGTATCCTGCATATTTCCAAATGTGTTAAAAATTACCTGCCATTGCCTTTTTTGTTGTTCGAGTCCAACGTTGATTGCTGTCTGCCTAACCTGTGGGCGTTTCTGATGTGCCTGAAGGACGAGAAAGCTCTCCAAAAAATGAAGATGGCACATAGTGCTGTACGGAACGGCGTTCCTGGGACGTCTTCCTTTTACGAGGAACGAAGGAACCCGCCGTTCCTTTTGTATCGGTGGAACTGGAACGGGAACTCGTTACATATTTCCTGAAACGGAAAAAGGAACGGCGTTCTTTTTTTCGTCCAGTGGGGTAATTTTTATTTTATATCTAAGAAATAAATTCTAAAAGTATAAAAACAATATCTTTACGAAGAGCAGGATCTAGTTAACGTTTTGGTTACTTATCTTAGGGTTTATTTTGTGTGGTCCTCGCTTGGTAACAGTTTCGGGTGCAGGAGAGCTAGTAGACATCGATTCTCTTTTCAGTGCCCGAGACTGCGCTACAAAAAGCAAAACTTTTAGTCGAAGGAAGAGACACAGAAAGAGAGACGTTACAAACTCAGCTACTTTCTTTCCTTCCACGAATCCTCATACACCCAGAAACATAAGGCCGACTACAGCCATCACCGAACTTCCACAAAAAGGCCTACAGTTACAACAAAAGAACAGATTACCAGACATAAAAAATACCTGGTATCCCGGAACATTGGTCACTCAAAAGATACACAAAAATTAACCTTTATTCCTTCTTCCCCTGTCCCCCACCTTCAAACTGAACAACGAATCTAGAAGAAGGACTTGTAGTTTTCAAGACTGACCTTCCAAAGCCTACCCTCTTCTTCACTTGCTCGTCTTGCATACAACAACATCGAAAATCAATTGTTGTTAAGTTCGAACAAGGAACTTTATTAGATTGTAACGTGTGAGGTTGTTGTAAAACGCTCGTGCATTGTGGGATAACAGTACATTTGGCTCGTCTGAATCGTCCACCACAAACATGGATATGGTTAAAAACCGAGATTTTTAAAGGTGAATATAACAATAAATGACACCGTGCTTCCGATTGTTTTCTTCTCCTGGTGTGCTTCCATCACTTCATTCAAATTTGTGGGTTCCCATTTGATGGGACAGCTAAAAGAAATTCTAAATGATTAAATATGGTAATCATGGAATTACAAGTGTGACGTATTTGTAACGATACGTTCCATTCTTTAACTGTAACAGGAACAAGTTCATTTTTCACACATGAAACTCGTAACAGGTACGCGTTCCACAAATCGGAAGAAACGAAGAACGAACTTTCGTTACTTTTTTTTTTTTGATGAACGTGTACAATGCTGAGTTGGATGCGGGGCACCAGCTCCCCTCAGCCTAGCTCATAAATACTAAGTAAACGAGCCTATCTCCAGAATTCTTGAAAATCACACAAGTTCCTCTGCAGTAGACACGCTACGAATTAGTATTGTCAGGAACATCCGGTTCTCGGTCTGAGGCGTTTGGGTTGGATTGTCTGCAAAGATCAACAATAAAGCATCAACTGGTCCTTTGACATCTGTGCGTGTGAATGTATCATACCTGGCAATATACGCATTTGGTACACACTTGCAAACCTACGAGTATCATCGCATTAGTATTCTTGTAAAAAAAGTACGCAAAGCGTTGTGCAAAAATACGTTCTGACACGAGCGTTCCATGTGACGAGTAGTCCGGCGTGACGACAGTTACTTGTACGAAGTGGCCTGTAACGAGTTGGCCGACCGGACGAGTTCACCTGACCAGTTGGCCTGTGACGACCGGGCTTGTGACGAATTCTCCTTGACCCGTTCGGGGCAAACTGACCTAGAACTTGAGTCACCCTGAAAACAAAGTATTTTATTGCTTTTGAACGTTGTGGACGACCTTGGGAGAAGGATATAAAATCGTTGTATGGAATCAATTTTCTTATCGGAGTTGGAGACGTTTATATCTTCAAATTTACTTCCCAGTCTGAGGGTTTAAACATCACAATTAATACGCACCAGCTCGCCTACACGTTAGACCATTTCTTTCGTCTGAAACATAGCGACAACATGCTCAAAACGTGTAAATTAAACTATGCTATTTTTATCTATTTAATCCGGACTAATGATTATTTGTTTCACTCGAAAAAAAGATAAGAACTATAACTAACATTAAATGTCGCATTCAGTTAGATGTGAACGCTGTAGCTATTGTTTCCCCCGGAGGTTCTAAAATAAAGGAAGCTTTCACTATGGCACTTTGCACAGCCGTCCATTTCACACCAAAACATGCACGAAGTGACAATTTTTTAATTAATTTTACGAAAGGTTTACAACATGTACACATAATAATAAAAACTATCATAAAGATTTCTATGCAGAAAGAAAGCTACGAAACACACCAAGTAAACACGTTTTAGAGACACATTCATACATTATTTACCAACAAACGATTCATATCAACCGTCTCAAAATATATCAAAATGAGCACCTTTAAATGAATTTTACGAATTTACAAGGTGTTTAATTTTAACTCGAACATTCTTTTTTTTTAAGAAATGGGGAGGGGGGGGAGAGACGAGTTCTGTCTCTCATTATGTATATCAGGCTCGGCGGACATCAGGACCTCTAAACTCGTCAATAACAAAGTTTGGGCAGTAGACGGAGCGCACCGAATGGCCTATTACGACGATGACTTCGCGCTTTTTTTCGCCGACGTCCAATCGGCGCGCTCGGCGAACTTTCGGCTCCAACTTTGTGTGTGGCGAGTTTAGGGCCCTAGATGAGGAGCTAATCGTCATGAGTTAACTTATTACCAATAATTCACAATTAACTTTTTAATTATTAGTTATAGGGGTCATGTTAAAATTGAACTATTGACGGCAATCACTATTAGAAGCCAGACCAATTTAAAGAATTTACGAAAAGGTAATATTTTTTTTTTAGATATGATTCGATCATTTTTTGCGGTTTTTCGCTTGATTTAAAATTTTCGCGCAAAAAGAGCGCATCAAGCCCTGCCCACAGTGGCGCATGAAGGAGTGACGTCGTCTTTTCAATGAAGTCGTCACAATCTTGGCAGTGTTTCCATTGGTGGGTTCGCCTACGGCACAAGTGACGACGTGACCTAAATGACTACGTTAGTCTTCCAAGCGTAATTGTGGGCAGGGCACGATGCGCTTTTTTTACACGCCATTTTTAAATCAAGCAAAAAAAAATGGACACGAAAACTGATCGATTTATATTTAAAAAGAAACACAATAAAAACATTACCATTTCGAAAATTTCCTGAATTGTTCTGGTCTCTGATAGTCACTGACGTCGATACTGCAATTCTAACATGACCACTAAAACCAATAATTAAAAAGTTAATAAACACATTTTAGTTAATTGATCAACTTAGCATCATAGATTATCCCCGCATCTAATGTATGTTCATTCGTTCGTTCGTTCGTTCGAATTAAAATCAAACACCCTGCACAGAAATACATGCTTAGCCATTCTTGCAGCTTTGTCGTTAAAGCAGACATGCACCTCCGATTTCTCTAAAAGTGACAAAATTGCACGTCAATGTTAGAAAGAAAAACTCCATATTTTATCTTTTCTAAGCTCTTCTGAACCGTTTGCGGTGACTTGAACGAACTTGTGAAGACAACACATTGAGTAACGTATATGCTTGCACAAGCATATACGTATTCACCGAGAAACTGAGGAGAGAAGGAGAGGAGAGAGCGCGAAGACGTCAGAACGCCGAGCTCTGATTGGACGGTTTAGTGAGTAGACCTAAGCTATAGCTGCCTTTGTCTCCACTGCACTCGTCGAACGCGCTATAGAACGCGCAACGCCGGTGACCGGTATTTGGCTTTCGCATTCGAACGCTTTCGATGAATGCAGAGGAGACAAAGGCTGCTAACTTAGGTCTACCTGACGTCCCCGCGCTAAAAACCAATGTTTTTTTGTTTGTTTTTTCGCGCATTAGAAGAGTGGAATCGAAGGTCACCAACAGTTCAAGAGCGCCATGGCTAATAATGTATAACTAGGTTACATTTTACTCTGCTAATAATAACTGCTTTTTGTTACTTCATCACTTGTAACCACTCCCCTTTTTATACCTTAAGCCCTGAGGGTATACGAAATTAATTTTTTTTTAAAGCCCCCGAATCTTGCCATTTAATATAAGCTCTTATTTTATTCAATGTGTATCTAAATCAGAATTGATGTTCGGGCGCAACGACGAAACCCGTCGGTATGACCCCAAGGTGTATAAACATAGTGTGGCGCAATTCATGTGCAAAACATAAAACACATGAGAAATATACCTGGGTAACACGTATACATACCATTTATTTAAAGCGTAGAATAAAACTGCCTAAAACAAATCTGGAAATTAGAATTGCGCTTCACGCCTTTCAAATCAATGGTAAAACAAAATTCCCAGTAAACACTTTTTTAATGGAACACTCCTGCAGTTCACGAGGAGAGAGTCAGATAATTTTTGGAGGTAACTTGCGACATCAAAACAGTGAATCGCAGAGCACAAGATTGTCAGATCCTACTCCATGGTTCAGAAGAACAATTAGACTTGTAGTTCATTCTTTATTGGATCCAAAATTGCTTTATGGGCAAAGTGCGGAGTGAAAAAATGCTTACAGCCATGCTATTTTTTTTAAATCGGTGTATCATTATTTTGTTTTGCCTATTAATACTAAAAGCCTTCCAGAGCAGAAACATTCCCAATTAAATACTTAAATGTGGAATGTGCAGCCAACTATTTCACCATTCTTTCCAAGCGTCTCTTAAGGTTATCCGCTGACTGGCTATGTGCCAGAGTTGTTCCAGTTTACAAATGTGATGACAAATGCAATGTAACCAATTTTCGTCCCATTTCGTTGACATGCACGTGCAGTAATCTTTTGGAACACTTGAATTTTTGTAATCTCTATGATTCTTTTGGAAGTCACAATGTCTTTAATATACTATATCAGCACGAATTTCGACATGGTCTACCGACTGCGGCATAGCTGCTAAAAACATTCCACAATCTTATTTTGTTCTTTAAACGAAGGACTCGCAACGACCTTATAAGACTAATTACATGCAGCGTTGATAAGCATCGCATTGAACGCATACGAGCAAACTTGAATAATAGGACAAAGTTCGTGACTGTGGAATGATATCAACCATATGTGAGCGTCGTCAGAAGTACCGTGAGGATCAGACTTGGGCCCAATTTTGTTTATATGTTGCATAATCAATATAGCCAATTGGTTTCCCATGATGTTACACTAAGAGTGTTGGCGGACGACCTTTTTGCTCTACACTTAGGCGTCACTTCAGGGTGAGACTTCCGTGGCTCTTTCGCGTCTTTTGTTGCGGTATTACAACCTCTGCGTTGCTTAAATTTGCCAGAAAATGGCGCGCGGCAGACGTAAGTTGCCTACATTTTAACGACAACCGTGGCACATTTTGGCAACGGGAAACAAATATCTGATTGTCCTTCAGGCGAAGATTCGGCAGAGACACACAAGACTGCTTACGTGTAAGAATGCAAAAGCATTCCTACAAGCAGCGCAGTCCTACAAGCCGCGCGCCACGTCTTCCTATCGCACACGGCGCTCCGGTGGTGACATCACGCTCCCCCACTGCGCAGGCGCGGCGAACCCTGCCGGCTTCACGACGGATGTTTCATTTCTGAGGCGCGTCCGCTTTGATCATGAGCGCCCCCGTCGGCTTCCGTGACGAGGCATCTGCGTTGCTCTGTTTTTCTTTGTGTTTTATTTCTGAACGCGCGTGCTTGATGACTTGCATTTAGGTGCCCTTTTCGCTCAGCCAATGGGCATTTAGTTGCCGTCACACTCAGCCAATGGGACTATAGGTGCCGTTTTTCGTGGTTACAGACATGGGACAGTTAATGCTTTCGAATTAATACTTAAACAAATTGATTTGTGAATTCGAGTAACTGACTCGTAAATGATGACTTTACGCTCGTTCCCTGACGTCCACCGTGGTCAATAGCGCTATTTCGAAGCGATACTTTTTTTTAATGCCCCTTTTAAATTTATTTTCAGTGGTACGTCAGATACCCATATACGTATTATATGGGGAGAAACTAAGGGAGATGATGAGATGAAAGCGTGCAATGGCATCAGAGCGCCGAACTTGATTGGAAGGATAGTGGAAAGCTAGCTCCCTTTTCTCTTTCCATTCGTCGTCTGCTCCTCGCGTGAGGTCTGGCATTCGAACGCCGACCGCCCTACGCGAAGAGAGGACGACGCTCTGATTGGATGGAGATAGTGGGGGAGAGAAAGGGAAAGTCAGCTAGCCTTTGCGCCTACGCACTAATCCTTCCAACTAGAACTTGGCGTTCTGACGCCAGCACACACTCTCATCTCATCCGCTACTTCTGTTTTTCTCCGCATAGAATCGTGACTTCTACGGTCCCACTTGCCCTGAACTTTTAACCTGTCACCGACTATAATTACATTGCACTCCTGTAATGCCCCTCAGAGGTTGTAGAGCATAAATATATAAATACAATAAAAATGAACAAATAAATGAATGATTGAATGTGTCTGTTTCACTTGGACATCGTTACAAGCCAGTTAAATACGGAAACACATGAACCCACCGGTACTCCAATTGCTTAAGGCATCGGTAGGGTTCGCGTTAGCGACCTCCGAAGAAAAAGTACATTTAGTTCCCTTTTAATTTTGGACGAACATAAATTCCCGTTCTTGGAACTCACGCTGTAGAGCTGTTGCTAATCCAACAGTCACAAAGAGGGTAACCTTTCACTTTTGCAAAACGGCTCATTATGCCAAGGTCTTCGGAAGCCCGCGATCGATGACCTTGCAAATATCCCTCTGTTCACATTTCGAACCAGAGCGACGATATATCATCAGCCTTGCACTGCACTTGCGATTTAATTCTCAAAGGTTTCTTATTTCTCGCGTCGAACGTGCTTGCTGAGTGAAGCAGTACAGCAAAGCCCCCACAGAGACACTTGGGAGACGGTGTCCCCGGGGCATCCTTTGCACCAAGCGCTGGCTGTGAAGTGAGCCACGTGAGTTCATTTGTCACGGTCTTTAGAAGGCAGCTTTCTGCCGCGCGAGGCGCTGGTCGCATCGCCTTGTGGTCGGCTCTTTGATACGCTGCGCCGGTGGCAGAGGCCACTCGATTCAATTAACACCCGGTGACGAGGGTCCAACAACGGGAGACCTTCAAATGCCATTCGAGCGGCCCTCACCCTGACCTAGCCCCATTCCCAGGTGCTAAGCAGGCTCGCGTGCTACCGTAGCGGCGTGGAGTAATTGTGCCGCCACGTCTCGAAAATTAATTACGTCGGTAATGAAAGAAGGTCCTTGTTCTCGGTCTCGAAACGTTTCTCGGTCGCTCAAGCGTCGTTTTCTTTTCTTCTTTTTTTTTTTTTTTTTGTGATGAAGAGAAAGAGCGGAAGAAAGAGATGTGTGCGAGAGTTTGTTTGCCCCAGAATTTACGGCCCGCCTCTTTGCTGTTAACGTAAGGGTGGTCTTTGTTTGCTTGAGGTGGAGTTGTCAACGGCTTATCAGATTATCTGCTTTGGTTGTTAACCCGCGGGCTTGCGTACCGGTTTCTTGACTTCGATATCTTTTATCGTTTGCTCTGGGTTCTATAGGTGAGGCACCGTACTCTCGACTTTCTCTGGTTTCGCTCGGTTAGTGAGATCTGTCAACTATATTAATATCCCGCATGTCTTGAAAACCGCATTGTGACAATATGTTTCAAATTAAGTAAAAAATCGTTCTTAGTTTTCATAGTTACTTAATATGATATAGTAAGTAACTACGAAATGTATAGTTTTTATACATAGTTGCTTCTAGTTGAAAATAGCTATTGTGTACGTACGATGTCACTTCTCTTTTGTGAGCTGTGTTGGGCTGCTGGCGATTATTTTGTTATATCATTGACTGTGTTTGGAAAATTGTGTGATTATGTTGTTACAAACGCACGCACCGCCAACCCCCTCATGTAATGCGTCCTCAAAGACGCCCTTGAGTTAAATAAATGAAATGAAAGGAAATGAAATATGTCTCAGCATAAAAGAACATCAAGTCGATGTACTTCCCTCCCTCTCTCTCTCTCTCTCTCTCTCTCTCTCTCTCTCTCTCTCTCTCTATATATATATATATATATATATATATATATATATATATATATATATATATATATTCAATGGGACAATGGGGCACATTTTCGCCCGTTTTCGGTTTCTGGCGCCATAGAGCACCATGTGTTCGAGAGCTCCGCCGGCCACCATTTTCCCAATGACATCTTCAGGAAATCACTTATAAACTTTTGAATAAAATACCGGTTCGCACTAAAACTTTGACATCTGGTTCGGACCTCTAGCGCTATTTTCGGGTAGAGAATGAGCGTTCGGCGACGCGTAATTTATTTTTGCGGAGAAGAAAAAAACAATTGTAAATTGTTCTTGGGAAACCCTATATGTACATATTTTTTTTTCTTTTTTGTTTAAAGAACTTGATCAGTACACACGAGTTCTGTATTAGTGGAATAAGAACTCGGGTGTTTTTGAACTTAATCACCATCAATTAACTGAGCTGTGGGTGCATGCGCAGCGTTCGATATACCGCACAACAGATCAACAGCGCATGCTCACAAGGCGTTTCACAGCCCAGCAGACAAAGATGGCAGCGCGCAGATGGCGATTTTCTCAGCGTAGGTTCAGACGCAGGCGACGCTACGAGCTAATGGGACTAATCAAAGAGTGTCAAAAGCTCAAGTCCCTGTTTTTTTTAATGCGAATAGCATTCTTTGGATACTTCACGCACTTTTCGCCTATGTATCTATCTATCTATCTATCTGGCTATCTAACCTCTTACGCCGCGGGTCGATAAATAAATAAAAAGACCGGCGCCGGCTGGGATTCGAACCGTTGACCCTTTGATCAGCAGGCAGACGCGCTAACCACAGAGCTATGAAGGCAGTCATTCAACGCACTTTAAACGGTTGTTTATATCTTTACCATAGGACGCGCTACAGCGCTGTCACAGCTACCGGTGCGCGCGCGTTCCATGCACGAGAGCTCATTCCGCTCTGAGGTGAGCACGGCCGCTAGCTCACCCTCTCCCGCGCTCGGGAGAGGGTGATGTAGCGGCCGTGCTCAGCCTCTCGAGTGCGGAATGAGCCCTCGTGCATGGAACGCGCGCGCACCGGTAGTGTGACAGCGCTGTAAAGCGCGTCCTATGGTAAAGATATAAACAACCGTTTAGAGTACCGTTGGTTGAGACTAGCTGAGACGCCAGAAAGTCTGGTCGGTACCATTTTGAGTGTTTGTGCGTATGGCGCGTGCTTTGCTCGCCTTCTAAGTGACACAAACGCACGTGCTGGGCTGCGGAGATCGTGCGCAGGGCTGTGAAAGTGTCAACAAATTTAGAATCGCCTCAAGAGTGGGCTGGCGTATCTAGAGTGTGCCGGCCACCTGACGAACGCGCATAACTCCGCACCGTTTGATGCTATTCGCATTAACGTAGATAATCATTCCCAAAGGATAGTTTCTGCTGATTTTTTGTTGTTTTTTTGGCGGGGGGGGGGGGTATGATTGCTTCAGCGATTATAGAACACGTACAGAAACATTACGAACACGTCTATCATGTAGGCACGCGTATCATGTACCAAACACCTTAACTGGGCATGAATGTGCGCTTTTGACGCTCTCTGATTGGTACCATCAGCTCGTAGCGTCAGCTGCGTCTGGACTTGAGGTAAAACGAAGTGTAGAAGGTTCCAGGCAATTGCATATGGCTACCCAGTTTCGTTATCCCGCTCGGAATAAACCCTCGTCAAAACTCAATCTGACCGCCCTGTGTCTCTTAAGAGCTAGCACTGATAGTAGAGGATAGAAGATTGGTGCAAAAGATGTAGGGGAGTGTGCGATTACGTACACAATTAATGGGTTAAATATTTTAGCTGAAGTAACTGTAGGTTTAACGGGGACGGAAGTTTGGGTCCAAATATCAAAAGGAACGATAGAAAAGATTCTAGGCTACAGGGTGCATGCTATCGACTTGTATAAGTATAAATGGTACACCCACCCGCATTGATCCTCAAACTATTAAATTTTGACGATATTATCCGACTTTTGTGTGCTACATCTTATCAGTGATATCACTTGCCTGATTGAGAACCTGCGTTTGAGCACATGGTAAACAAAAACATCATGCATGTCTTAATTAGTTTTCGGTTCAACAGCCCAGTTCGATTGGGATTGCAGCGTTCATTATCTATATTACAAATACGAAATCCGTGTATTTTGATGGTAAATACGGTGTGACTACAGAAATAAAAAAAAGACGCCCAAAATTTATAACGTGTTTATAATCATACGTTTACATCGCATTAACTAGAAAAAGGCTGAGATGTTTTATGATAACGATTGTAAGCAATTTGAAGAAAAGTTATGTAATTCGACTTTAAAACAAACTACAAGTCAAAGAGTTTTAGAGCAAAAAAAGCAAAGAATGATTCGCCCACTTCTCTGGAGTAATGTTGCGCGGGTCATATTTGCACTCGTGGAAGCAATAACCAACCCAACGTCGGAAAGTAACATTTGCTGGTGGCGCTTGCTAAATATATTATGCTGTAGAGCATTTGTTCGTAGCGTAAGTTACATACAAAAACTTGCGACTTTTTTTTCGGCGAAATCTGTTTTACATTGACCTGTGTTTTATTGTGCTTTTAAAGAGTAAATATAGTACACAAAGCTTTACAGAGTAATATAGTACAATTGCTTAGCACTGAAGATTTCAGTGCTAAGCAATTAAAAGTTAGTAAACAGGATCCAGAGCAAGCAGGAATCTAGAAAGTAAAGAAAGTAATCTTTCAACAATAAGAAGTATTCTATCAGTATTTATTACTTTCTTTTTTTGCGAGCGTTTTGTGGCTTACCCCGAGATGCAAAGACGCGGTGGCCACGCCTGTCCATCATTCACATACTTGAAATATACATTTGAATACAACTGCGCGCGAGGTACCCAACACGATGACAAAAGCCGATCATCTCATACGCGGGAGGAGTGCATCGTTCTCCACGGGGACGAGCATTTCAACGAGACCAAACACCGGAGAGACTGGTTCTGAAAGTGAACCGATCTTGTTTATCAGGTCTGCACTGGGTCCGGTAAAACGCGGGTCGCGCTCTATGTGGCCCCTGCTGTTGACAGTGCACCCTACGTGACAGAGCAGGTGACGAGAAACACGAGGCAAGATTGAGCCCCGGCGCGGCGCCAGCAGCGAAGGAATTCTTTGGATTCCTCGAACCTGATTCAGCGTGCCTCAAAAAGGTTGACGTCGATGGCCAGGGGCTACAAGTGCAGCGGCAGGCTTCGCGGCGCTACAAGCCGACTTGGCGCCTCCACGCCTTTCAAAGGCGAGCTTCCTGAGTCGGGGAGGCCGGGGACAAGAGGGACGCCCTATTGGCAGACAATGGACCGAGGGATATGCCTGCCTGCAGAGGCGGGTATTATTCCCCAAGAGCAAGACTTTCCTGCTTTCAAAGCGGCCCTTATGTGGTAACGTCTTGGGGTTGGGTCATCCAGGTTCGTTCGAAGGAGCCAGGCACAGCACTGAGTCAGGCTTAAAGGGATGTGCGACCCAGTGTACCAGCCAGGACAGGCTCCAAGAAGGTATTCAGGAAGGCCTGTATTTCGAGTCGCTGTCGCATGTCTTTCTTTCTTTCTTTTTTTCTTTATTTTTGTTTTTTTGTTTTGTTTTTGCGTGCGTGCTTATGATGGGTTAGGGGAGAAACCTGTCGTCTCGTACTGACCGTCCCTGAGCGCTAGGTTTTTAACTTCGTTCTTGGGGAAAAGGTAAAGGATTGCCAGCCAGTGCTGCGCCAGACCTTCTCCTCCCCGTTCACCTGTTCTTATGTAAGGTACCCTCCGGGGTCATTGTGCGCGGGCTCTGTATTGCTGTGCCCTTGCGTGGTGGCTGGTGGGAAAGATGCACTTTTTTATGGGCGTCAAGTATTTGAAGAATGCGCTGGTTGTTGAACTCGGGCTTGCATAAAAGACGGGCTTCCAAGACCTGTCTTCAAAGGGAGTGGTGGGTTTGATTGGTGGGGCGAACCAGTTAGAGATTTATATACGCGAATACATCCCCCTCCCCCTTTCCAGACTCCTCATTTCCTAAATTCAGTCACGTTAAACATTCGACAAAAACTCAGAGCCGTCAAGGCTTTCTTCTTCTTTTTTCGTAGTTGGTTTGAGGTGTGGTGTAAAATGACCGTTCACTGGCATTTTTAGGGCAAGAAAACTAGCGGCCATATATGTTGCAAGGTACAGAAAGGGCGGGAAGAATTGTAACTCGACGTAGAATTATTTCTAGGGAGAACCAGGTAATCTTGAAGCGTATGTCGTCCTTTCATACAAGCGGTGCTAAGAGTGAAACCTACCCGTAAGCCTCATATCTAAAATCTCGAGTCAATACTATAGTTGGTGATATGTTAACAGTTCAGGGGAAGCCCCCCCCCCCCCTCCCTCCCTCCTCTCCATTGCCGAGCGAACGCTGGAGAAGAGGTCACCTCCTCTCCAGCGTTGACTCGGCTAAAGTGGAAAGAGGTGGGAGGAGCTTCCCCTGAACTCTTAAGCTGTCACTGACAAACTAGCGTTCGCGAGTGACACCAGATTCAACAGGAATCTCAGGTTCCTCTTGGTGTTACCTCAGGAATGTATTGCTTTTTTAGCGTAAACAATCAGGTCCAGTCTTGATTTCGTCGTTTCGAGCTAGTTTCACAGTGAACCGTGGGACAATAAGCATGATGAAATCACGAATAAGGAAGCACGGTCATAATTCGGTACCCTTTCCGACGAACTCTGCACCGTTCTTCACAGGTGAATTTGTCCATAACTGTCGAAATAAATGCTGAGGCATTGTATCAAAAAAGTTTGGAAAGTTAAATACCAACTTCATTGGTTAGAATAAGATTCAAAACGTTTGCCCATCTAGCTAGCTCATTTATCTGTGTTCCTTTCAATATACCTTCTAATTTTTGCACCCCACCCCGCAAAAAAAAAAAAAACGAGAACGATTGAGATTTAAACTCTATATGGCACTGAATCGTATCACCCAAGACATAAAGTAAATAAGCAAATGTAAGTAGACGTTGCACCTGGGTTCCACGAACACAGGGATACCCAAAGATCGTGCATAACGTGCCGTGCTGTTCTCTTTTATGCTTCAGTTGATTATTCGAAGTTCTGTCGTGAAAAATATTACCGTTCAGACGCCCACGAAGTCGATTAGATGAAAACGATAAGCCAACCTTTCGTCCTACAGCACTCTGCAACCGTTTAGCACGAACCTTCGTGTGCGGCGGGACAAGTTCAATGTCAACTACGGGCGGAGGCCATTGTCCCCGGAGCCGCCACACATGACTTGCTCTCAGACATACACGCTGGCACAACAGAACGTTGGGCGCCCATAAAAATGAGCCCCGAAAAGGATGCTGCTATTAGAATTCCGTTTGAAGAAAGAAAAAAAAACGACATAAAAGATGCGATTGCAGATTGAGCCCACAGACGCAGCGTATGAAAAGAAAGGTGAGAGAAGAAAAAAAGGTGTAGGAGAGGCAGAGAGATATCCCCCAACACACGCACACACACACACACACACACACACACACACACACAGAAATAGAAATGGCTATGCATTACTTTTAGGTTTTATTTATATATGTTTTTCGGAATTTCCTACGGACATTTGAAGCACCCTCGATCAGATAAGCGCACTCTAGAAGATGTTGGAAGGGACTGAGTCTCGCTCAAGCGAGCGCGGGAGAGCCTCGGCTTGAGTAATCGGCTGACGCCGAGCATGCATACAAAACCCGTAATGTGATTCTACCCGAGAGGCCCAGGGGACGTACAGTGGTCTCTCAATAGACCCTTCTCTCGCCGACGGAGGGACCCGTACAAGAACCCAAGGAGGAGCGCGAGAGATTGGGTGCCTTCGAAGTTGGAACACCGAGAAGCAGCTAAGGACTAATCAAGTCTGAGGATTAGGGCAGGTCAGGGGAGAACTGGAGATGTAAGACCTTCATTTTGACTCCTCCAATTTTGCGGGTATTGAGCAGAATAATACGAATGAGTAGCGTCAGTATCTGGCTGTATAGTTGTGTGGAAAACATGTTAATCAAACACCCTCTCACGACTTGTGGCGTGATGCTCGTTAAAAACTCCAGGCTAGCGGTCGTACTGCACTGGCGAAATGTTTCATCAATGGCGGAGACATCATCAGCCGCCTTTCCCATTGTCTAAACAAATTATTGTTTACAACTTGTTTGCTGTGCTATGCACTAGCACTCGCGCAAGGAAAGCGCATTCGAAAGCTACGGGCTGGAGTTCGCTTCTCACCCAACGCTGCTTGATACTCTTAGCCATAACATAACTTATATGGTATAATACTAGACTTAGAGTCAGAACTGGCTAGAATGCAATTTAAGGATTCACATGTTAATATTTCCGTACAAACACAAAAGTGAACTTATACGGAACGAGCCCGTGTCCTC
>JAZHYW010003068.1:0-94060 GCA_037355805.1 Ixodes ricinus
CCAACTCGAACAGCTCAAGACATCGGAGTATACACCTTTCGTCGACCACCACATCTCTCTGTCTCCCTCCTGGCCTTCACACACACGTCCTGCATTTCACTGGAGGCTTGATTTTAATATCCCGACTTCCTTCCATGACATCGGGATACTGTGCATACGACATTTAGTTCGCATTTTTCATTCCAGCGAGGATGGATCGTGTGCCAGTGAGAGGCGTCAGGCAGGTACAGCCAAATACTTTACTAGGGAATACACCTTACACTGCGAAAATCCGATGGCATGCAGATGTCTACAGCTTCTGCATGCGTATAGTTAGGACGGCTGGACGCACGCAGCCTTGGCAGAGTCGTATATGGTGAGAAAGTTTGGCCATTCGTTGGGAAGTATAGGAGACAAATGTGAAGGCGCCATTGGCCGAAAGCGGGCTGGGCGTGTTCCAGGGCGTCTTCAGAAATTCGAATGTGACCAACCAGAAGCCGGAAATAATACCCTGGCGGTGGTCGCGAGAAACAAAACCTGATAACTGCATTGGAGTAACTCTCGATGACTGAAAATATGGTACACGTGATGTTTCAATCACGCTCATCCAAAATGATGGTGGAAGAGTGCGACTAGCGGAACGATCGACATAATCCGTACGCCAAGCGCCGAGGGCCGGGAATCTGCCGTCCGAGCGGTCACACTCTGTCCGAGCAAAACAGAGTTGAGTGGCGCATTCGTTTCTTACATCTTTCTGCATGATCATGATCAAAACAACACGTGCACCCTATTTTCAACCACGAAGAGTTACTACACTTCACTCTTACGCGCTTATTAAAACCATATACGAACATAGACCTTTGATTAGAACTGTTTCTCGCTACCACCGCTAGGGGATTCTTTTCGGCTTCTGGTTGGTCAAGAGAGCATGCCAAGCCCTCTTTCCGAGTCTGGTGCACGCAAGGTGCACGCCCTGGATCTGCCCGCGCCTCCCATTGACCAAACTTTCTACATATACGGCTCTGAGCCTCGGGGTTTTCTCCCTTGAATTGGGAGGGGTAGCTACCGCCATCTATCGTCGTTGAAACTCTTCGAGACAGCGGTGGCCGCCGTCTCTGCTGTCTTGAAGAATCCGGTATCTCGGTGCGTCGGCGGCAGCCCTCTCCCTCGGCGCAGCACGAAAGCGCGACAGCGTGGACAACGCGATGCGCACGCGTTCTCTCGGACGCGGGCTGTCCACGCCGCTAGGGGAGGATTTTGCGCTACAGGCGCGCTGTCTGCCGCAAACCAGCGGAGTAAAATGTCATATATTCTCATAGCAAAGTATTCGGTACAGCCACCACAACCTACGGAATTACCAGAGCCTGTGAACGGCCTCTGGGCCCGAGCCCGACATCAAGCGTCCCTCGTCGCATCGACTGGACACATGGCCCAGCTGAAATGACGCAGCACTCGTGTTCAATCTGTGTCCCTGCTCAAAGTTCAAACTTACTGTGATGAGGTCGAAATGCCAGTGCACCGTGCACGGGCTTTGATTATTCTATGTGGGATTGGTACAGCACGCGTTCACGCACTCGCTGAGCGCCAGATTGTTGAATCTCCTTCGAGCGTGAGCTCCTCACGATCAGCTCGCGGTTTGGACAGTTCATTGTCGAGCCTCCCGACCTCATCGGCGTCTGAAGTGACCATCGCGACCTGGAGGGCTCCCCGAGGAGACCTGCCCGCACTCGACGCAGTTCACGAAACAGGCAAACAAGCGGAGAATGCGATGGCGCCGCACCGCTTTGGGCTCGGCGGTCTCTCCCGCCTCATACCTATACGGACCGAGTTTTTGTCCGCATAGCCCGGACACAAAGGAGCAGGGCAAACAGGTGGATAGCAGTTTTCCTCCGAACAAAAGACCTGAGACCCTGTGCCCGCGGACCCGGACCTTTTTGTGGCCGTCAATATGCATCTTTCGGTTTCCTTTCACTCCGCAGGTAAACCATTGCTCCCGTAGCGGTCCCTGAAAGGTATTGGGGGGCCCCCGCATCTTATCTCACCTTTCGCTGGTCGTCGCCCATCTCCCCCGGGCGCTCCTTTGTCGCGAAGAATGCCTCGTCGTCTCTCGGTACGTGCTCGCCAAAGGAGCGCGAAAGCTTCACATCTGAGCCGCCCCCTCGATGAAAAAAATAATAAACAAATAAACGAGGCGTCATTCCCGGTTGGTTCCAACGGGTGGTGGTGAGCGGAGGCGGCATTTTCTATAGTCGCATCGCCGCCAAACTTTATAGCGAGAAATCTTTGGCTGGCATTGGAGAATCGGATAATGACTCTGGGATTTGTCACTTTCGTTCGGCCAGTAGGAGAAAAGAACTGAGGTACCGCAGAGGGGGGGAGTCGTGGGATCCTCGACGTGCATCGAAAGCACATGCTTCTGTTGCCGCATAAAGGCGGGGTTATTCACGCAGACACCGCTCCACCGGTGTTCTTTCGTAGGAGCCAAGTGGAGTTTTTCTTTTGCTGTTGAATTGTTTTTAGGCGATTTCTTTATGTCGCGGGTTTGTGCTCTCCAATATATGAGTCATCTGTTTCAGAAGAGCTCCCGAGTATGTATTTCAAGCCTCGATTGAATAGCTGGTCGTCAACTCGCCTTCATGCCTCATCCTTGAGCAATCTATAGCTAAGCAGAACATCGCCGTTCTATTTTCTTTCTTTTTTTTCTAACCGCGTCTGCTTGACGGACGTGTTGTGAGTCATGTGTCTGGCCGAGCATACGCAAGATCCGCGGTTTACTTGGAGTGCATTCGAAACGTGTCTCTGCGGTGTTCGCGGGGCTGTAAATCACCCACATTGTCTTTGTGGGGCTCTTTTCGGTGCGCGCCTGCTTTTCACGACGACTCTTCCTCCAAGATCGTACACAGCTTAGCCCCTCGGCTCCCCTCCGTTTCTGTCTGGCTGGTGACGCTCCAAAAATACAACCACATACATTGTCGCCACGCGCAAACTGTCAATTTATCAAGCTGACTGACCGTCTGACAAAGTACATAAATCTTTCGTGATAAACTATTTCATTTTTTGTTTCTATTAGTTTCGGAGTTATTTTCTTCTATTTTTTAACGCTGGTTTCCGGCTTCTATAGCCTCCGTGTGCACGGCACCTCACGCAGACACAGGCAACAAGTTCAAGCTGCACATGTCGCCCACATTTTCTCTCCGGTGGTGGTGTGCAAGTGCTGAGTGCACGGACGCTGACGCCCTGGATTATTTTGGGGCTCTGCCATCACAGCTGAAGGCTTTCTTTTCTTGCGCGCGCTGTTTCTGTTGCTCTTAACATTGCGGCTTTAAATTCGGAACTTTTTGCTCGAAAAACCCTGTATTTTTTCAACAATTCAAAATGCATTTCTTATTCCTTTTTGGTCTCCTCACTCACGTGCTTGCTCACGCACGCACGCACGCACGCACGCACGCACGCACGCACGCACGCACGCACGCACACACACACACACACATACACACGCACACACACGCAGACGCACGCACACACACACGCATTTCTCGCCTCCCTCAGTTTCCACTTTTAGACGATACTGGCTCTATTTTATTCTTCGGAAGTGTCCAGACGTATCACCAACAGTAAAGCCGAAGACAGAGGGACAAGAAGATTTAAACGCAGACTTCTGCATATTTTTCAGTTACTGGAAGAGCGAAGCAAATCCGCACAGCAATAACTTCGAAGCTATTAAAATAAACAACAATAAACTAAAACGAAGACCACGAAAATGAGCATCTCTGCTAGACAGGCAAACGTCTTCCTTGACATCGGTGACATTCCCTGCCCTCGAATTCGAGATAAGATAACAGGGAACGCTATTTACACAACGTGTTTTTGGAATTCCTACTCCATCACGAGGCCCTCGTGCATTTGAAGCCTTCTTGGCAAACACGACAGCGTACGCAAAGCAACCGCCGGAATTGCAAAACTGCGGGTCGTCTGGGCGCTTCGGGTGGGGCACAATTCCGAGGAGCTAAGTAGCTAAATATATACCAGTTACCTCTCTACGCGCTCAGAATGGTTCTCGGCGCCTCAAAGTCGCCGATTTAGTTACTCTTGACTGTACTAACTGCATACTTGCGTACTCAGGGACAGCTTCCTGTGGCAATATAGTCGAGAATGGGTGCGCGAGCATGAAAGCACACATGACATGCCGATCAAGGGCGCCATAGCAGGGTCATGAGATTGTGACTTAGTCATGGGACCCGCTAGCGGAGCTTAGTTTAGAACCGCAAACTGACACCAGAGGCGTTCTGCATTCAGTAGCTGGCGAATGCCGCCGCCCGATTAAGAAGTTCAGCTTCTGATGCATGCATCAATTCACATAGGTTATCCAAGAAGTCGAGCACCTCTTGACACACGGTCAGGACTGCATGATGTATGCTGATGATGTGGTGCTCCGCGCTAAAAGCAGGGCAGCTCTGCAAGAAGTAACGAACACCTGTGCTCTTAAAAGAGATAGATTAACTCTCGAACTCAGTAATGACAAATTAGGAATCGTTGAGATTAGGACACTTTGCGTAGGCTCTGCGTTCTGCCTACGGAAAAATTACAAAAAAATAATAGCAAAAGCCCTTTTGAATGAACTTTAAAACCATAGGATATGCACTATAGACCAACACGCGGCCCCGACGTCACGCAGCTGCGGTGGCGCTGATAACGGCACTGCGCATGCGCAGACGCTTCACTTCACGCGAATATGATTTCTGCGCACGCGCAGTGCCCACACCTGGTGTGGGCAGACGCGGCTTGTTTGTAAACAACCTGTCGGTCTATAGCCACAAAAGAAACGTTCATAGGGACACAATAAAGCGTCCTTAAATTTCGGTCACTACTCATGTGGTGACTGCAAGACAAGGGGAAAATGTCGGTAGCACAAACTATGTTGAAAAATTTCAGTCATCACTCACTTGATACATGATAATCATGCGGAGAGGGTAAGTGACTGCAGTATGTTAAACCACCGCAGCTCGGATTCCTGAATTCAATCCCCCCCCCCCCTCTCCTCCTATTTTTGTCCATGCCCGTTTCGATCTAGATGAGTATTGTAACGGCGTGCGGTCGTGTATCACTATACTATAGTGATGCACGTTCAAAACCCCAGGCAATTTGTGACTCCAATTCATTATAGGTGGCGTCACTCGCTTTCCAAGATGGCGGTTATAGTAAGGGTCGGAGATGCGTGCCGGTATAGCAGTTCCTGAGCCTGTCTAGTGCGGTGTCTTCACTGAGCGACACAAATTATTCCTGCTTATATGAGGAAGCTATGGTGTTATGAGCGCAGGTCATCTCTTTATTCTGAAAACAAAAACGGTGTTTAGCGTAATATTTACGCCTGGAGGCACGTTTTAATTCAGGAACGCAATCGAAACTAACCTAAGTTTGGATTTAATATCTCGGTATAGGTGCTAATTTCTCATTCTTTCATAACTGAAGATGCAGTCTCAGCGTAATTATTGAGCTAAAAAAGTTGTTCCCGGAAACTTTATTTTGTGACGATACGCGTCCGATCCAGGCACTTAAAAATATTTTGAGAGTTTGTCCCATTAAAGATAGGTCTTCATGCACCTTAGAGGTAGAATAAAATATTGCATATGTTGGAAAAAAATCAGTGCTGATATTTATGTGTTATTGCTGCCTTTTCTCGCTCAAATAATTGTTGAAATGAGTGATAAGGCGCAGGCAAGCTGGTTTACGTTCATGATATAAGACAACCCTGAGAGAGGAGAAACAAGAAGGACAAACACGACGATGTCTCAAAAATGAGTGTTGAGGCGCAGGCGAGCTGGTTTACGCTATTTGAGAGGACTTCGTCGTGTTTGTCCTTCTCGTTTTCTCTGTTTCAGGGTTGTCTTAAATCATGACATAATTGTCGCGTGAAATAAAGAACGGCGGGACTTTTAATGTGATTTTGCGTATTTAGATGATTAAATTGCTTTAATATTATACACAGCACAAGAATAACAGAATCAATCCAAATTTTATTAATCATCGCGCCACGGGTGGTGAGTTAAGAATATGCTCACAAAACGTAGCGAATTAAGAAGCGCTGTTCTCACTACAAAAACACAAAGACGGAATCCAAATCAGACAGCAGAAGTGTGTGTGTGTTTTAGCAATCGCGACACATAGGACTTTATACTTCATCCAGTGTTTGACTGTTTGTCTATCTTGATAACGATGTCAGTTTCTTATAAGCCAAAAAGAAACAAAATGAGATCTTCCTGGAAAGACCATTATGGTTATATGGCGTATTTTTGTAGTCCTGGTGTTTATTGAAATGGGGACCTACATTGCCGCAATTTGTATTAATAATAATAATAATAATAATAATAATAATAATAATACAACTAAGATATTTTAATGCGTGGATTTTTCAAGCTACTAATGTAATTTGTTGCTTATGATCTCCTTTCAAACGCGCGAACTAGCATGACAATCAAAAGCGTGCAAATTACCATCACTGGTGCCAATCGCGGCATTTTTAATTGATCACAGTTATAAAATGAAAAAAGTGTAAAATCAATTTTAACATTCTAGCTGATCTGAGAAATCCATGTAAAATGACATTAATTGTGGGTAAAGCATATATGGTGCTATTAAAGTCGCGACTTCTGTCAAACGAAACATCTTCCAAAGTTGCCATCAAGACCGAATGCCCGCCGCCTCCCCCCCCCCCCCCCAACCCACCACCCCCCAAAAAAAAAAATACAAATTAAGTTTTTTTTTTTTTTTTTTAAGTAGGAGTTTTAGTACATTGTTCCGATGCCCCCGATACCCTCGATAGCGACACCCGATAACGATACGTGATGCATGTGCAAAGGCGGCGGAGGAATATTGGGTATCGTTATCGGCGTCATCGGAACGATTTACTAAAGTCTCTAATCACCAATCTTCCCACAACATTTAGTTTCTTTAATTATTACGTGCCGTCGTTTTGCCAATCTCAGCCTTTCCAGTTCGAAGGAACGCCTATCCGCTTGCAAGTCTGCTCACTGCAGCACGTTTCGTTGGAGTTGGAAAGCGGTGCGACAGGACTGCGTGTTTACGTTAGCGTTGCGTGTTCTCACACTGCGCGTGCGCGGAGCCCAAAATTGCGGTCTTGAACTGGAGCATGGCAATGACGCGCATGCGCAGCGTGGAGGACGCAACTCTAACACAAACACACAGCGCTTGCGTTTGCTTTGCCGCATTCACACTGGAGGTTGGACCGCGTTTGCAAAACGGTTGCGAACGCGGTTGCTTAAAGATTCAGTGCAATTTCACGCGCATTTGATGATGAAAAAGAGCGGATCCGCTTTGCGGTTGCGATTCGAACGCCAGTGTGAATGTTCCTTAATAAGGTGTACAATACCCTACCGGCTGCAGCAGTACATTGAGACTGTGAAGAGGGTAGTTTGCATTGAGAAATGACATTTTGCGGGCCATGATCGCGAGCAGTTCCACCGTGCCCGCTGAGCAGGAGAACCGGGGGACCCTCACTAGAGCGCTTGCCGTTTCCGCCGCGGGAGGGCGAGCAACGAGCTGGAGACGCGATAGGTCGCATTGAATGCTACGAGCCGTCGAAGCCAATGCAGTGCTCTGGGCGTACCACGTGACTGCCGCCCTGCGCGTCGCTGCTCCCCTCCCGAAGGTCGCATGACACTAACACGGCGTTGGATCGGCTTGGATGACTCGTACCATCCATGCTTTATCGTAAGGTAGAAACGGAGTCGGCAGTGGTGCCGCGCGAGCACAACTTGTCATCTACAGTGGGGGCACCAGATGCTCATTGGCTAACTAACTTCTCCGATGTTTCAACAAACACACAACCAAATTTCTTCTTACCAATTTGCAAAATAATACAGACCACAGCGCTGCTGTTTACTGAGCTGAATGACCGAGCGGCGCCGGTCTTGCATCGCACCTCGCGCCACTCTTTTGTCTCAAGCTGCGGCCGGCCGAGCGAGGGACTTGGCCGGGGAAAGGGGGGGGGGGGGGGGGCACCGCCCTGCCGCCCCCGGGCGTCTCCTCAGGCCACCACCATCCCCCCGTGCGCAGCGCGTGGGTGCACCAGCGGGCCGCTCCTCGAACACGCGCCACCGGTCGGGAGCTGCCTGGGAGGTGGCACGCGCCTCGGCGTGCATTCGGCGCGCAGCTTGCCCCGGGCGTCCCCCCGCTGGCCCCGGCGTGGACGCGGGACGGTGACCCGCGCGTGCGGGGGAGGAGGAGCCCCGATCGTGCTTCTCCGAAATTGCTGCCAGCTGGGCGCGGGAAGACCCCTGCACCCGGTCGGGAGCAGGTGCCCATTCGACGCGCGGGGGTCGCCTTATCGGCCTTTGATTAGACCGCGTGACGCGAGCTGCCCACTGGGCGCCGAGCGGGGTGCCGCCGCGGAATGCAGCCGAGCCTCGTTATCAAAGGCGGGCCAAAGCGCGGGTGGCCACGCTGAAGCGCCGGCCACATTTCCAGGACCATCATAAGGAGAACCAAAATAACGACCGAAGGAATCAATGACATGGAAATCGTGTTAATACTTAAAATATAAAGAACAGAAACACGGAGACACCTTCGCAGACAACCACACTTTTTCATGGGTGTCGTTATGGGTTTTGAAAGAGTGTATAGTTGTCTATGAAAGTCCTCCGTGGCTTTTATTCGTTCTATTTTAAGTATTCATAATCGCAACACGCTCGCCTCAACGCAGTTCAAATCGTATTAATTGTTTACTTTTTTTTTCTAGCTTGATTTTTCTCGATTATATAATTTATATGGTTGGCCTTATACTTCCATCTCTCATTGCCTTTACGAACCAATTAACCATATTTCGTCCTTTTGCGCGATTTGCGTGAAGATTTTACAGCGAACGAAATCTGAACACGCTGTCTTGATCTTCGACGAAATGCCCCAATTCTAAACAACAAAACGAGCGGCGGCAGCAGCAGCAGCAGTGTTGGCGACGGCGGGGCCAAACGGCAGGTCGTTGTTTCTGCAGGATTTTCAGGAGCCTCGTAGTAACTCGCACGCTTCGTCGTGAGCGAACGCCCGGTCGGACACGCGCACGATTCGGCAAAGACGGACCACGAAGGGAATCGAGGGGCGAGAGCGAATTATCTCTAATGCGGTGGTGTGTTTGGGGTGGCGCTGGATGGCTGGCTGGAGTCGACCAGGGCCGGCTGCCGCCTATGCACGTGTGCCAAGAGCGTGTAGCCGTCCTAATGAACGCACGATTATGGAAGTATTTGAAAGAACAAAATGATCGTCGGGGAGAGCCGCACAACCCGTTATCTCTTACCACAGTTTTTGTTTGTTCTCTGTTAGTCAGAATGGATCAGGCCCTCAGGGGGTTCGGTGGCCGATTGTGTTAGTTCCCCACAGCTCGGGGCCCGTGGAGCGAAAGCTCGCGCTGCATAACCGGGGGTTCCTGAGTTTAATCCATACCCCTACCCGTTTTCATCTGGATAAGCATCGTACCAGCGCGCGGTCGTGTGTCCACTGCGTACGGCACTTTAGAGACCCCAGGCTAGCAGAGATAGAGTAGTACCAGGCGGCCTTCGTCAATTTGGCACATAACACCCTAAAATATTAAAATGATTTATTACAGGAATTCAAATACGTTTTTGACCTTCCCCCTCCCTTTCCCTGTCTTTTCTTTTTTAATTTAAATGCGTCGCAAAAAAAAAAAACTATTACAAGTTACTAACATGCTGCTATCGTTGAGGATAGGCATGTTAGCCCAGAAAGCTCTTTCGCAACGAGTCTACCAAAGGTTACCTTGAATGTGGTGCCATAAATAAAGATGATAAATATAATTCAGTGCGCCATGGCTTTTAGTCTTTCGGCTCGTTCTCGCTGCCGTTGTGCGACATGCTTTTGGGAATTCTCCGCAATGCTCAAAAGGCCACTGGTGAGGTTTCCTTCCTAGAGATTTTCTCTGCCGCCTGATCTTAATAGAGCTGCACATTCATTAAAATTTAAAATAGGTTTTGATGGTATATAATTAGCGTCAGATCACGTGGCCGTTTGTTCTAATTTCGAATTGAGGAGGGAAAAGCTATTTCATTCCTTTATTTTTTTTGTGTCTGCCATAGCGCAGAGAGGAAAACTAATGGGTGTTTTTGCAAGTTATCAACGTCAGGAATTAGTTCCTAAAGATAATTATTGAAAATAAAAAAATAAAATGTTGCGCGACTCATTTTACATGTACATGATCATTGAGGCACCCAAACGTGTTTTCGTTGTTGCTGTCCCCGAGAACAGAAGTATTGAAAGGACTAAATGTGACTCATTCATTTGACGTTACATAGAACTTCAAGTATGTACGGGAGGGATACCTGAAAAGAAAGATCCACAATGCCCTCAGAGCGACAGCCGAATCTTGGCAGCCGCTCTAGGTCTCACAGGAGCGTTGTTCTCAAGCTTCTCCCCAAGCTACGACCACCTCCATACTTTGCCAAACTTCACAATATTAGGGTGCAAAATTAAAGCAATGGAGGATTACTTATAACAAGTGACACAAACATAATTGCCTAATTAACACCCCAAACGGAAAAGGGAGTCTATCAGGAATAAAACGTATCCTCTGAAAGAGCAATCGAAAAAGAAAGAAAAAGAAAAACAAAAAGAAGGGGAGGGGGAAGGGAATTAGTAAAACAAAAATACAGTGTTCTGAAGGTTCCTTTGCCCCACATCTTCGGCACAGACCAGAAAGCGTGACCCCGAACACTACTTTGTTTGCAAAAACACTCTTGCCAGAAAGCGCGTTTTCAAAGTGGGAGACGCTTGCACACCAAGCAAGAATAATTTGTCCCTGTATTATATGGCTTGCATAGAGCGCGAACATTCTGGAGTGTGCATTTTGCACCGCCGGATTTGATTTTCTCAGCAAGAACAAATCGCAGTGACCACCAGCATATAGTGCGATAACGCCACGTGCAAACCATGTTAAACAGTTCAGTTTCCTGGTTAAATGCGATGTTCTCAACACTAGCAAAAGTAGATGTCCAAATTGTAAAGTTTGCCAGGGCGGATCCAGAACTCCATTTTGGGGGGGGGGGGGGGGGCGAAAATTTTTTTAAGGATACTATTCTCCCATTCTTTCTTGTACAAGGGGGGTCCACCCATGTCAAATTTCCCTCCGAGAAGGGGGAGGGAGGGGGGTCGACTTTGTTTGGGGGGGGGGGGGGGCGGCTGCCCCCGTCGCCCCCCCCCCCCCTTGGATCCGCCACTGGTTTGCAGTATACTATATAGGAGTCTGACGGGGATATACGGCAGCCTAGTCAAATGTTAGAGAGCATGACTGATAAAGCACAGAGTTGTAAAGTGAGGGCCCAAAACAATTGCGCATAAAACCGAACATACGAGGGGCGTTCATAAAGTTCGTATCATTGTCACGAAGGAATAGAGATTGATCAATCAAACTTTAGTAGGAGTTGAGACTTTCTCTACATGTTCGCCACCAAGCGTTATCCACTTTTGCAAGCGATGGACCACATGCCGGAGGCCATTGTTTTAGAACTCCTCGTTTTGAGTGTTCAGGAATCGCACCACTTCAGCAATCACTTGGTCGTCGTCCTTGAAATGCTTTCCTCTTGTTTGGCCACACTGGAAGCGTCAACGCCATTTAACCATAGTTTCATAAACTTGGGCGTTGTGCCAGAACAATGCTCCCAGATTTTAATGAATATCCTTGGCATTGCTTCCCCTCAAATGAAAAAAAAATAGATCACTGCATGTGCTTGGCACCGACGGGTGGTGCCATTTTGGTTTCGACTCCCTAGCGGCGTTCCGCGCTACTATAGCACGCGATGTGTACACTGTGCGGAAACTAGAGGGACGAGCGCTCATGTTGATGCCTGTTTTGTTCCGCTTTTTTAAATTTTTTGTGCCGATAATACGAACTTTATGAACGCCCCTCGTATATCATTAGCCTACCGAGGCGGAATTTCGAGGAGTTTTGAGTTCGTGCAAGCTGATGCCCAAATGTTATTTATGTGAGGATTATAAAAATCTTCGTCTGTCCTTCGTGATATTTATATGTTTTTGGGGAATCAATTACATCTATATGTATTTCCTTTTGCAGTAAGGCATCGTGTATCAGATTTTTTTGAAGAATGCTATTTATTTATCTCTCCCTGTGTGCACATTTCGTGTATTGGCCTTCAGATGTATCATGTGAACACAAGGTCATTTTTGGCCTACCCCGCGGCCCGGTGTTTCACACTACCAAACAGCGAACAAACAAGCATGTTTCCGCACATCGGCTCAGCAGCTGGCGTATTTTCAAGTATTGTCCTCCCGCTTCGGTCTCAAGTGGTTTGTGACCTTCATACTGTCAAATTTATTGAGGATAATAAAATATATTTAATTACTGACTCAAGATTGGACACCATAAAGAAACTGCCGATCACCTTAAAGATTACATCATAAGTACATGCACCGCCAAATTATCTGAAGAATTCTCTGCAAATATTTTCCGTTGTTTTTATACTCGATATGGGAGATTTGAGAGAGCCTTAAACAAATTTCTGATTTTGAAGCTGATTTAAATAACTATGTGTTCCTGACACATATATAACTTTTTAAACATATAGAAGTCTATTTTTGCTTCTTTTATAATATGAAAATCTATTTTATGGGCCCATGGGCTGGACAAAAACAAAGCTTCACAAGGGCGCGTGGCGGAACTATGATGATTACGCAGGCTGACCGTCAGAAAGTGACCAATTAAGTAGCCGTGTCGAAACACTACTTTGTTCTATTGAACGAAAAATCATCAATTAGCAAGGGTGATGCTTATCTTCAAATTAAATTAATCGGAATCTTGTCAAGATCAAACCTCAACAAATAGCTCTATGCCAGTTCATCCCGTATAAGCAAGTACGTTTAAAGGTACGCACTAGTACAGGCCAGATTCTATTTGAGTATGCGGTGTGTGTGGATTAGAGCGAACAATTTTGAGCACTATTTTTTGCATGATTATTCGGCTGCATCGCGGTGCTGAGTGCAAACAATGTTGATTAGGAAAACAAGCGTTGTGGTTGCCGCTCAGTGTGTCTATAAAAGATGGACTTAAAGAACTTGTTCTAAATATTTCATGACATATAAAAAATATCATTGGTTATAGCTCACTTGTGTCGTCATCATATACGTATATTGTAAAACGTATTTCGTAAACTCCGTTTCACAATGTATGTGACGGAAAATAATTGGGGTTGTGTGGATATTTATACAGCGTGTAGTTGGCCAGCCATTTCAAAGTTGCGACGAGGAGGTGTCCATTCTATGGTTGTATGGACTACAGTTAATTCCTTAGTTCAAGAGCACAACTACGATTCAACTTTTGATACTGCGACGCAAAGCTGTACCAATCACGGGTATTTAAAACAATGTACCCACACTTCGTGACAGCCTTTCAATTCAGGTAAACAAATGGATGTTGAGTCGTATAACTAGGACGTTTTTTATGCTAATCCAGATTTTTTCTTCTTTTTACTGTTGCGTCGAAATCAAATAACACAATTTCTTATATTTGGTATCTCAAAATAAAAGTGGATGAACCATAAAAAAAATAACAAAAACTATGTAGTTACTCATTTCACGGCGGAAATAGTGTATATTGAGAAAACAACGCGGGAAATATATTCTCAATTTAGCGGTTCAAACAGGTTCGAATCCGTTCGAACCGGTTTGAACTATCATTTTTGCTAACCGCAACTGAACCGGAACCGAACCGGAAGCAGTGAACCCGAACCGAACCGATTAAAATTTCGGTTCGACACACTGGTATTGTCTGTGGTTACTATTAAGGGCGGAACCAATTTAAAATTTTTGAGAAAGGCGACAGGTTTTGGAATATTCATTGATCAGTTTTTGTGTTTTTGTAGCCTGATTGCGAAAATGAGTGCAGCAAAAGCACTGCGAACCTCTTCTCAATCATACGCACAGGAGTGACTTACTCGTTTTTGGCTCCTCGTCACTGTTGTTGCCAGATAGTGAGAACGTGATTGAAACGACTATGTCACTCTTCTAAGCACCATTGAGTGTAGGACTTCTTACACTCCTGCGTCCAGATTCGGGATCCGGTGACAAAAATGGGAAAGCTGATCGATGAATATCTCATAACTCGTAACCTTTTCGTAAATTCTTTAAATTAGTTCAGCCTATAATAATAATTACCGTCAACACTGCAATCGCAACACGACCCATCTAACCATTAATTATACTTAATTAACACATTTTAGTTAATAATCTAAGTTATCGTGGCGATTATCTTAACCCCCCCAATCCGCCTGGTCGCATAACACACCTAACATCGACCACGTTAGGTAGCTTTCACGGATTTGTTTTGAAAAATCTGGGGAGAATAAATAGAAATAAAACACCACGCGTATGTAGACAAAGATTGACGTTTACAATAATCATGTCGTTAATCATGTCGTTTAACACCTGAGGCTGTGGTGCACTTTACCAGCGTGAGCCATGACGCAGCGAAATAGAACGCAGAAGACACAGCGGCTGATGGAATGATCAGTTATCTTTTCTATTACAATTAATTAGCGTTCATTAGCTACCACCAGCTCGCCTGCGCACTAAGTCTATACCAGAAGCAGGTAAAGATTGTGCTTGTCTGCAGTTATACTCCATTTCACCTTATGTTGTACCGCAGCGAAGGCTAGAAGCGCGAGCTCATAGCGATGGCAGCTGCCCTTGGTGCACGAGAGCTTGTGCCGCCGATGTGGGCCATAGAGCAAGGAGCTCGCGCTTCTAGCCTTTCCTGCGGTACAACACAAGTTGAAACAGAGTATAGTCACTACGAGGATGACGGTAGGGCGTCTCTTTCCGATGCCCGGCCTACAGTACGTGCTGCGTTGCCTTTCGTCGTGCTTTGACTGTGCATGCACGCTCGAGGTCCGCAAGACGCCGAAGCTTTGTCGAAGATAGGAAGCTCGAGCTGGATGCAAAACAACTGAAGCTCATCCGATATATATATGTATATATATACATATATATATATATGTATATATATATGTTTATATTTCATTCATCACAGAAGCAGGCAGAACAGAGCTTGACGGCAACACTGCCATCATGCATGGCGGTCGCGTGCGCGTCGTCGCTAACTTTTGCCTCGAAAACATTTAAGTACACTACAAAGAAGATGTTTCCCCGTACGTGAACGAGTACGCGCATCACGGTAAAAGCTTGGTCCCTGAAGTTTCTGAAGTTCCCGTCGTCAAGTTGTGACGCTAAAAACGGAGGGGCGGTAGCAATAAACAAGCAAGAAGTTGTCATTCGTAGCTTCTCTTGAATGGACAAAACGTCGAAGAACCGACGACCTAACTCATTACCCAATTAAATCCCAATACATTCGAGTTGAACCCCAACGAATTCTTCTAGAAAAGATAATTGGTCATTCCATCAGCCGCTGTGTCTTCTCACATTCTATTTTGCTGCGTCATGGCTCACGCTGGTAAAGTAAGAAGAACCAATTGGTGGTGGTTTCCAATAGAGCGTAAACTAGACCAGGAGGCGGGGAGGGAGAGCAGCTCTTTAAAAGCACACCAGCCAGGGTTCCCGCGTGGCGCACGCTCCGGGCCCAGTCACCTGCGCGGCAGAGCGGCATGGGCCCCGGCCTCGGACCCACGAGCAGCGGCGAAGCCATACCGTTCTCATGATGCGTCACGATGGGCGGTTTGGGTTACGGCAGATTAGGCCAGCTGCTTCCGCAGCCACGGGACGTGCGCCCTGCTCGCTGTCGGCAGCGAGGCGGGCGTGCGCCCCACTCGCCCACCTGCCCTCGTAATTTCGGGGAGCACAACCAACGGTGCAAGCTGCTCGCACCGGGCCTTCGCTCGCCGCGGCGGCGGCCAGGTACTGTACAGCGTCGGACAGCGCTCGCGCGCGCGTCCCAGGGGCACCCCGCAGGCACCATCCGCGCACACGGCCCCGTGTCATCCTCGCCGGCTGTCCCCGCCGACGATGCGCCGTTATTTGCGCCGCCCGGACGCAACCATCCGGAACGGAAACGGACGCCCCGAAGAGCAGGTCGCTCGGGCTGGTGTTGTTTCCTTCTCGTTGGACGTTTGGGGGCTTCGCGCTTCAGCTCTTTGCTTCTTTTTGTCTTTCTTTGTTCCCCCACGCTGGTTTGTAGCGGGTAGCCGGTTGGAACTGTTTTTCTGATCGCCCTGGCGCGTGTTTAGGAGTTTCGGTTTTCCTCTCTTTCCCTCTATTTCTTTTCCCTCTTTCTTTCCTCTTTCCCCAAAACTGTGTTTTCGGTTTTCTGACTGAAACGGCCAGCGTTGTGAAGGTTGCTGCTGCTTATGTGTTTGTATCTCCGTCGTAAAGAGTAGCGGGTCACGACGCGATGGACGGTTGGCATCGCGTGGATGTTCGACACGTTAAAGTCGCTCGTATATCACAGCGTCTGTGACGGACCGCAACGTTGGTTGAGTGATCCTGCAGAGCAGTTTTTCAACACTCAGCTGTGGTACGGAAGCCTTTAAGATGACGTGACGCGTACCTGCCACGAAAGTGAGGAGTTTTTGGGAGATCGAGTTTTTGAAGAACGATGCTGGTATGAGAGCACACGCTGCCATTTCAAATTATACCTTGAAGCACGTGCGCGAAGTGATATGGGAGCAGCGAAAACGTTTTGCTTTAACTCTTTACTATCTTCATACTATTTTATTTTTTTTGCGCCCCTTATTCTAGATTAGTCAAACTCAATACTATTGCGCGCGTTCGACTGTGCGAGGGGATTTGCAAAATAAAAAAATGACCGCATGTCCACGTGGTGAATGATGTTGATTGGGGCGAAGCTCTGGTGGTGCTGATGATACTGATCTTATTGTTCATAGGTAGTGCTGATGGTGCTGATTTTTTTAATTGCTCATAGGTAGTGCTGAGTTCCGGGTTGCGTTTTGACTTCATTATTACTGCTTTGGTCGGTGAAATGCAGAGCCAGTGGTTCTTCTAGCGGATCAGCTTGGAACCGCTAGAAGCCGTGGGAACGCATCCCCACCGCTTAAGTCAACGGTCCATGTCAGAAAGAGAATGTGTGGTATGGAACGTGGTTATATACGCATTTGAGCATTTGACCGCAGCGCCCTCTCGTCTATAAACGTTGAACCAATACATGCAAAGTTTAACGCGATTATATACGCATTTGACCTCAGCGCCCTCTCCTGTATAGACGTTGAGCGGCTACATGAAACGTTTCATCCATGACAGAGACCCCAGCTCTTGAGTTACTACCACATCTCAGAGCCCCCTACTCGTCCCGCAGTCGTGGCCGAGTGGTTAAGGCGATGGACTAGAAATCCATTGGGGTCTCCCCGCACAGGTTCGAATCCTGTCGACTGCGCAAACATTTTTTCTTTTTATGTGAGCACGGATGCCTGGACGGACGGACGGACGGATGGACGGACAAGGCTAGACCCTAAGGAGCTTCGCCCCTAATAATACTACCGCTGCGCGAGCATTCGTGCCGCCCAGGCAGATTCGAAAGCAAAGAGCTCGAGCTTATAACCTCCTCTGCAGCAGGAAGGAGTAGGGAACGAAGATGAGATACGCGTTGTCATTCTTGTGTACTTTTGAACGGAAGCCAAGTGCAAGCTAGGGTTTTAAATAGGTTTCCAAACCAGCTCACTTTTATAGGGTTCTGAGCAGGCACGTAGCCAGGATTTTGTTTCGGGGGGGGGGGGGCGCCCATGACAAAATGCTGTATGAGGGGGAGGGGGAGAGGAGGTCCCAGCAAAATGGAAGATTTCGGGGGGGGGGGGGACCCGGGCCCCATGGGCCTCCCCTGGATACGTGCCTGGTTCTGAGTATAAGGCTGTTCAATACTCGCTGTCTCCTCAAGAACCAGAGTAAAACAAGCCCGGCTGCATGTGACGCATTTTAGGTTTTCACCAATGAAACAGCGCCGTGGCACGTAGACAGCACCACTTTTTGTCGAACGGTGGTGGGTTTGTGCAACCCACTACCGTTCGACAAGATAGTGGCAGCACTAATTTGAAACCAAATTAGGGCTGCCACTACAGGAATCCCCAGTGGAAAAGCGACAACACTACACCGCAAAGTCAAGTAAGTGTTGTTTATTTCTGCTTAAAAGGGAAGTTTTTTTTTTTGTAAATTAAAACTAAACGTAATCGAGAAGATTCTATATTGGAGACGGTTCTCAAGACCTTTTCTCATGTAGACATTTCTGTGCATCTAACATCTCATATATCTACATATGTTGGGTTTTTTGCTCCCGATTGTTTGGGTATGCACTCACCCGTCTACATAAACATGTATAAATTGTCTCGCCAAATGTTTGCAGCTGATGAAGCCTTGTAAACGAAATCAATGACAAATTTCGTTTTTAGAGCGCAGCTCTTAAGAGCCCGTTTCCGGCTTGAGCGACGTCGGCGTCGGCGTCGGCGTAACTGGGTAGGGGGGGGGGTCACGTGACCTCGGGGGTCATATGACCCCCCCCGAGGTCACGTGACCCCCCCCCCCCCCAAAACGAGGAGAGGAGCTTGAAGGATGAGGGGAGGAGGAGGAGAAGGAGGAGGACGGGAGGAAGAGTAACAGGCAGGATGTCGAGGTGAGGAGGAGGGAGGAGGGGTATCCCCTCCATTCAGTACCCTTCCATCCTCCTCCTCAAGAGCTGCGCTCTAATTCGGCGTTACAGGGAGTTGCTAACGGCTTTCATTTTTTGGTGTTGTTTACAGAAAGAAAATGATGGCAAGAGAGCTGTGAATCTAATTTGTTAAGAGTTTATTCAATTGTCGAACTATATGGGATTGTATATAAGCGTTTGTACAGCGTACAGTTGTGTCCGCACATGGTCCTCCAGCTCGAGATAGACATGTTGAATATTAATACCAAATAGCGGCCGGCATGAGAGACTTAGTATAGCTCCAGAAGAAGAGGTGAGATTGGGAAGAGAGTGCGCGGAGCGTACGTGTCAGTTGAAGTGAACGGTTTTTCGTTGAAGTCCGTCGTCCTGACTTTCGGTAAACGACCTTCACCTCCACGTCACCATCAAAGTTGCCAGACCTGAGGAGCGCTTTAAAGGCGCAACGAGACATTTAATACTGAGGCGTCCCTCCTTTATGTACTAGTAAGATTTATTGGGTCAGTTCGGTTGTTGGGTCAGTCAGCTGACGTTGAGATTTAGTGCTGGTTGAGTATGATTGTAGCTACCCTTAAACTAAAGCAGTGGATTTTGTTATTCGTTAATTTAATAGTTTATCGGGTACCGTTATTTGACTTACCCATGACGTTTTCGGTGGAGTTCTTGAGAGTGTTGGATGACTCAGCAACTTCGGCTTTGGTATACACATGTTGGCAGCGACCACAGCCCTCGTGCTGTGGTATCGTGAATAACAATAACACTATTGGGCTCAATTCGGTCCAGTGGATGGCGGAACCACGACTTAATATTTTTTTAGTTCGTTTCCTGATGTCTCCCTTCTTTGATCCACGGAAGAGGTTCAGGCACTCGGGAACGAATCCTGGCGAACTGCCTGCATGGGTAACAATTCCCCTTCCACCATACTCGTAACGGGCCCTGACCCGATACTCAACACAAACAGAAACGCCTGACTTGCTGTTTTTGTGCTTCTTAATTGTATGACAGGAGTTGACCCAAGTCCCATCTTGGTAAGAAATTTTGCGGTTCTTGCATTTGTGCTTCGTGATCGCCTTCAGGTACCGTCGTCTCCACTCGAGGATGTCATATGCTTCACACTTAAAAAGAGGTGCGGTTCCGTTTCAATTTCTCGAAGCCCAAAATCTCTCAACAGACAATAAAAAGACTCAGAGCACGGCGGCAGCACGTCGTCTTCTTTGAGGGTAGCGACGATCCCTCCTTCAGCTTTGGGATCGCACTTTGACAGAATAAGTTGTGCAAGCACGTTCTCACAGCCACTGGTGTAAAGACCCATCCTCTTCCTTTTACCTTGATCGCGGGCGTGTAGTAATCTGATTTATACTTCGTTTCAGCTAAAGTCCACACGCAGCTGATCCTAAAAGCGCGAGCATGTGGCCCTGAACAGTGCTTGCACTGCACGAGCGCGCATGCTTGGCAGGGACGCTGAAAGCTCGGAGGTCGCGCTTGTAGTATCGGCTGTGTCTGGAGTTAAGGTGCAACCCAACCGCGCAGGCCGTTTTGCTTCTTTTTTGATGGTTTATAACTTTCTCTCTATGTATTCTAAAGTCATAACGTTAATGCCGAATTAGGGAACTGCTTTCTGACCACACTTTAATGTCTCGATATTACGTTTATTCTCTTTTGTTAGTTTATTATTCAGCTTTTCATAGACGACAGTTTCTGATATTGAAAACTTTTTTACAGCGGAGCTGTTTAGGCTAGTTTCCCCAGTTTCGTGTCCGTGGGCAAATAAATCTCGACACAACGCTCTGGACAGCTACCGCCATCTATGAGCGTCGGCGGCAACAAAACAACCGGCTGGCCGGTTGTCTGGTTGCCGCCGTCGCTCATAGATGGCGGCACATAGTACAGTTCAGCTGCTCTTCCTTCTTCACCAGAGTGGAAAGGCTAGAAGTTTTCTAAGCTTATAATGTCCCAATGTCCATGATAATTTACGTGAACGGTCTCTTGGCTATAATTAATTAAAAAACAGGCAATCAACTGTACAAAGAATGTACATTTTAAATAAAAAATCAAATTTAAAATTGTGTTATTTTTCGTGCTATAAACATAGAATCACGTCAACTAACAAAAATAACGAAATATGAAAGTACGAAGCGACTTTTGATATTACATTTTCCAGAAACTGTTTATAAATAGGTTACACGTGAAGTTAAGTATTCAATTTCAAACCTTTCCCATTCATTTGCGGCAAGTTGCAGTTTTCCAATTTAAAAAAAAAAAATGGCGACGCGTGTTCAAGAATAGCTTGATTTGCATTTGTCGTCATGTGCCGCTTGGAACGCCACGTGAGGGACGGAAATGGCACCTGCTATGTGGTTGTCAGATGCGTGGAGGCCCGCAGTGAGCGAGCCAGAGCACGGCCGGACTGGAAGCCCGCGCTTCCAGTCCGGCCGTGGCCAGAGATGTAGAAACAAAAAGCGCGAGGCTGTGAGTGGACCAGAGCTGTTTTGCGCGCGTTTCACGGTGCATCGATATGCCCAAATAAAATTGACGCCGTGAAATCTCCGGCGGTTGCAATTACACCATGTTTACAACAACAATTACATCTTTTTTATCAATCGTAGAAATTATTTTTGCAATCACACTATGACTTGTCGCAATGGTGCGACTATATTTTGTTTCTTAGTAGCCGTCTCGGTGACATTTAACCGGAAATAATATATATCTATAAAAAATCTCGGTGGCTCTGAGGCAAAGCGCTGGCCTACGGGTCCTTATTTGGCCGAAACCTGTCCGAGGTGCCCGCAATCTGACGGAGGCCTATTACTGAGAAAGTTGTTGTGCAATCCAGATATCGGTTGGTTGCACGACAAAAGATCTCCAGTTGGTCAAGAAGTTAACACGCTGCTTTATTGCTGGGGCCATATGCCCTCCGTTGGTTTGACCCGAAGATCTGAATACTGACTTCGCTTTACCTTAGATCAGGGCGCAGCCATCACAATGGGCCCATGAAGACAATCAAGCAGTGCCAAGGTTGCACGATCATGCAGTTCCTTCTTTTTTGTGTTTGTGCGATCATCGGCTAAGCCAAATGTTGTGACTACGCCGTGACATTACGTCTTTAGTGTTCGTATTTTTTTTACCTTTGATTACGCACATACCTATGAGGAAACAAGGCATAATTGTTAAACTTATGGGAAAATAATATATATTAAAAAAAGAAACACGTTATTGCGAATAGAAAAAACAACAAAAAAACTGAAGTTAGAGCAGTTGTAATAATTATTTTTTTATGTTTCTGATCGTCAAATACCTCGATACTCGTAGTGACGCTAATTGTTCACCTTCATACGGAAAGAAAGCCCCGGCTGTTGTGAAAAGTTTTCGATATTGTTTTTATTCATATCTTTTTTTATTGCGAACATATTTCTTTCTATGATGTCACTGAACAAATTCATCATCTTTACTCTCTATCGCAGTTAAGAGACTTTAGTTTCATAATCGCCTCGATGACAACGTGGCAAAGAGCTGGCCTACAGATCCCGAGTTATTTCTACGTATCCCAAGATGTTAATAATTAAACGTCCGATCTGACGCTCGTGGCAGTTACGATCAAGACTGGTAGAAACTGTTAACATTCGTTTGCTGTACTGACGGCTAGCTCCTGGTTAGCTCACTTGGTAGAGCGGTTCGCCAGTCTTGGAGAGGTCCGGGGTCGGTTCCCGCACCTGGCGGATATTTTCAGCTGCGTCAAGTCACCTACACTCTCGGAAAAAGAAGTGTATTCTTACACCCGGTGTCCCATGATATAAGACACCCCAAAACTTGAATTTCGATGTACAGCGCACTGACGTCCAACTGAAGGTTCCAACTTTTACAAGAGGCTTGATGGCCGTGTGGTACAACTTATTAAAATAGATAATGTACGTGTTACTGACTACAAAAAAAAAAAAAGTTTTTTTTATTATACTGCAAAACCTTAGTGTTTTCTTTCTGTGGTCTTTGAAATGTACTTTAGCTGTTTGATTAGTTATATCGCATCATTATCAAGCCCCGGGTAAAATTTGGGACCGTCTGTTCGACTATAGCATGCTGTCCGTCGAACTGAAGTTTTGGGGTGCATTACATGGGACACAAGGGTGCAATATTACAGCCCTTTTTCTGAGAGTGTAAGAGGCGACTTTTCGCCGCTTAAAATGGTATGGTCTCAAAAAGTCGTGGTGGTATGGTCTCAAAAGAGAAGCACCGAGCTCGTGTAAGACACAACAATTATTAGGACGGGGATAACCTTAGATTCGTCTCTGTCTCTCTGTGACTGTCTCTCTCTTCCTCTTTCTTTATCTCTCTCTCTCTTTCTCTCTCTGCCGATCTGTGTGCTTTTGTACGTATGCATACTTCGTGTGTTTGTTTTTTTCCTTCTCATTTCACATAGCTTGCATAGGATACCAGAAAACTGAGCAAATGTAGTGGAAGGTAGGACAAAGCTCTTTTCGGATTTGCTCAGAGTACTGTATTTCGCTCGTGTTTAGCATGATATATATTTTATTTGTTTGTGTATCAGTTTAATTAAATACAAAATAAATGCGCATAAAAAACTTTAAGTGACAAACAAACAAATAAAAAAAATTGGGGACTTTATTTTCAGAAAAAATCTGATTTAAGTGATCACAGTAAAAACTGGAGTACTTCAAATCACCATTTAAATTCTGCATAAAACTACGGTTTAAACCATTTTGATTTCTATTTTCTACCATGCTTTGCGCGACCCTGCACGAACATTTGAAGATAAAGCATAACCGCAAGTTCACAAAAACGACGAGTCTGGGATGCTGGCAGTTCGAACGCACGCTGATCCGTCGGGTACGTTCACTGCGATAAACCAACAGCGCAGAATCACTAGGAAACTCGTCCATCGTGCGTTTCATGCACCGCGTGGCAACCAATGCAATTTATTAATTAATTAATTTATTATTAATTAATTACAATTAATAGCAGTGAAGAGCAAGCAGGAGTCAACAAGAGTCATATTTATAGTCTTTTCCATATGTGATTGGTTGATCGCAGGTATACAACCGGCCCTTCAACTCCTTGATTTGGCTGCCTCGTTGCCGCGATGACATCGTCGTTTCTGTCGTGTAGCAGGAGCCCCTACTAGGACTAGTCGCTCGCGCTTGTATCCTTTACTGCAGCCCCCTTGAGAAGAGAAGGCGAGGCG
This sequence comes from Ixodes ricinus, assembly GCA_037355805.1. Taxonomy (NCBI): domain Eukaryota; kingdom Metazoa; phylum Arthropoda; class Arachnida; order Ixodida; family Ixodidae; genus Ixodes; species Ixodes ricinus. Next base: position 23,814 of record JAZHYW010003068.1, read on the forward strand.
GATATATTCAAATTATATACACAACCTTCCCGGTAGTGACGACATTCCGACGTTTCACGCCAAATTATGGGCATTTGAGCACAGCAAAGCCCGAAAGCTTCAGTATTGTAAATAAATAAAATAACAAGAGCGAGTTCCATGCTTTGAACGGGCCTGCTGAGCGGTGGCCATCAGTTCGTCGAACGACGTCTCATTGACAGAATGTTTGTATATGGCGACGTTTCATTGAAAGGTTCCCGCGATCTTTTCATCGACACACCTTGCGACATTTCGTCGAAGGTGTCTGTCCGCGCACATCGTCTCTGTCGCCGGCATCCGGATAGGCCTAGCTTGCCGAACCCTTGAAGGTTCAGATAAGAACTGGTGCAAGCTCGGGCCTGAGATTATATTAAAGTTTCTTCGAGCAGTGTGAGGGGTCCGCGCGTAGCGTGGGGTGCTTGGAAGCCCAGTACTAGGGTTAGTGAATTAGTGTTTGCCCTATTGAAGCCGCCTGAGTGAGTTCGCTTTAGTTCCGGTATTCTTCCAGCAAACCAAATGAAGCCAGTAATTTAATCAAATCCACTTATCAAAAGATAATTCGTTGTTGACAAAACGACGCAGTTGTATGTGTTCACAAAACAAGTTTCGACGAAACATCCCAGTGTTGACGAAACGTATGTTCATGAAATATGCCAATGCAGCATGTGTCCATGAAAAGTTCTCCACGAAACGTGTTTGGACGAAACGATATGGACTCCTGCCGAACACACGCGTTTGTGCAGTGAAAGAGTTGTTCAAGGCAGCATGCTTAGCGCGTGTAGTTTCTGCTTCGCTCGCACTTATGGTGAAAAAGAGCTCGCCTTCTGCATATGCGCACTATCAGCCAATTTTGACGTGGTAACACGCTTGTTTATCAATATTAATTTGGTTTAGAATTTACACTGCGTTTCAGCTCGGATCAGAAAAAACAAACAAAAACCTACACTTTAAGAAAGCCAGTGCATCTACTTTCCCGCACAACACTCGGAGAGCAATCACCGCAACTTACGGAGGCATGCTCAGCGCATGACGATGCCGAAATATATGTTTAGAGCAAAAAACGCAGTTTGAGTTGTGACATTAAGCAATGCAGAACGTCACGCTTACATTGCCTAATGTCACAACTTAGACTGCGTTTTTTGGTCTAAACACATGTTTCGGCATCGTCATTTGCTCGAGCTGCCTCCGTAAGTTGCGGTGATTGGCTCTCCGAGTGTAGTGCGGAAAGTAGACGCACGGACTTTTTTTTAAAGTGATACGTATATTAATTCGCTAAATAACTTTTTTTTCTTAAATATTTAATCTTGTCGGGCACTTGAAAAGTAGACCCGTCCTCAAAATGAACGATAGCATGTCTTATGTAATATAACGACATATTCTGTTTCACAATATTCTGTGGCAAATTGAGGCTGCCAGGGGTCTCCCTATCGAAACCCAAAAGAAGAAGACAGGAGCCGAAAACCCGCGCCGAAGAAGCGCCAGGGTGTGACGTGCCTTTTCTGCGAGCATATGACCCAGACACAAAGATACTGCGCCGCCGGCAGATCGGCCAGCGGTTACTCGCGACCTGCTTCCGCAGTGGCCATTGACGTCACTTCGGGGCGGAGCTTGCATCACTCTCGTCCGTCTTAGTTTCGGTATCGCGGTGCCCTGACAGCCAAAATTCGTCTCTAAATAGCGCAAAGCAGAATTTAGTTGCAAGCATGACACTTGCATTACGCAATGCAAGCGTCATGCTTGCGTTGCGTAATCTCACAGCGCAGACTTAATTTTTAGGTCTAAACAGATGTTCCGCCTCCTCATTCGCTGAGCTGATTTCATAGATCCCAGAGATTGGCTCTTTGAGTGTTTTGCAGGGAAGTGGACGCGCAGCCATTTCTTAGAGTGTGCAGTATGCATAAAAAGAGAAAAACGCGTAAGCCAAGGTATCGGTTTTCTGAGTTCGGCAACGGTTGGCATGGCGCTCAGGAGAAGATGGGAAGGGCCAATCGCTGTGATCTAGTGAGTCAGTCCGACTTTGTCCTACTCGACCTCCACTGAACCATGAAGTCCCCGTTCAAATTCCGCTATTAATCATAAACGTGTTTTAGGCCACTTCAATCGCTGGACTCACACCCCGTAGATTGCAGCGATTGACCCCCTGTTTGTGTTAATATTTCTTTTGTAATATGGAAGCAGGACATGCGTAATAACGCTTCCTTGGACATGTAAATGGCTTAGAAAGTTGAAGCACCGTTACTGTTTTATTTCGACAAAGCCGAAATTCTGCGGGCAAGTTAGGAGCACAAAATATGGGAGAGTGGGCAGGCAGTGTATTCGCAGAACGATCGCCGACTCACTATATATGCAACTTCAAAGCATGCCCTAACAAGGGCATGCCCGAAGCATGACCGAGCCTTCGAAAATAATTTGCTGTAACTTCTCTTTTGCCTCTTCTCTCTACGTACAATGCGTATTTCTTGATTTGAAAGGTTATACGCCTCGTAATGCCTTGCAAACAGGCAAGGTAATTTATTTGGGTGCAGTAAAAATGCTACTGTACTGAAGGAAAAACCATAGGTGGGAAGGAGTTTCACAATTTTTGGGATCCAACATTTTTTATGGTTCTTCATCAAACAGCTCAATTTCAACCAAAGTTTTCAGCTTATCTTCTTAATACAAGAAAATAGCAACAACACCGAGAAATAAGAGTATTGACTCACGTACACAAGAAGAGGCTTTTGAAAACCGCTGCTAAACAAACCGATAAACAGCCCAGAAGTGAACCGGTGGGACCGTGTGAGCCCTGCATGCGTACGCGGTCGAAACGTCTCCGCTTTTCTTCTCCGCCGTCCCCAATTCAGCCGGTGAACCGTAATCTCTCTGGCAAACTTTGGGCGAAGCCCAACGGTAGCCCGTCGACCAGCGAGCTATGGCGAGCACTGCGGGCTTCTTTTTTCCTTCCTTTTGCCCGCTTTTGTCGGCGTAGATTTTACGAGCCGCTTTCTCGCCCGATCTCCGCCGGTTTTTGTTAGTCAAAGGAGCAGCGCACATAATTTCTGGCGCGGGGCACCGATCACTAGCTGCCGTGTGGCGTTTATGACGCCAACCAAGACCCAATTTCTGGAGTAAGACATCCGCGACCGATCGGGCTCCGATCCCCCTCTTTCCTTAGACTCTGCACTTTTTGTTTGTCCACGATATTTTGTATGCACGCGGGAATGTCTTTTACTCTTTTTCCCCCTCGTTTCTTTGTATTAGAAGTTTTGAGAACTCGTGGGAGTGGTCTCGCATAAAAATTTACCTCCCCCCCCCTCCCTTTCCTCCGTCTCTGCCTCTCTCACTTCTCCCGTGTACTCTATTGGAATTGGAGGGAATCGACGACGGGCTTGCCGTCGGTTTCGTATACTTTTAGGGTGCATGCCTGCCCGGAGTGTCGTGAGAAGCGAACAAAATGCCGGAACCCGAATGCTAAAAGGTGATCTAGAATGCGGGGGTGGGTGGGGTGGCATCGCAAGGTCAGCCGCGATTAATCTTCCCCGAATATCGATGGGACATCTGCTCGGTGCATGTCTCCGTGCGAAGAACGCGCTGGCACGGGCCGCGCGGCAGGGATTGTCACAGGGAATCAGGCACCGTCTTCTCACCTTACCGCACCAACTCTCTTTCTTTTGAACGCGCCTCGGCTTCAGAAACGCTCCTGCACCGGCTTGCACTAATTAAATCTACTAGGGGTATGCGAATAGTGGCTCGAATCGAATATCACAGGCGCCATTCATAAGTCATGACTGACGCTGTGCCATCCTAACCCTCACAGCGCAAAGGAAAGCCCCAACAACCGGTTTTCTTAACGGTGTTGATGCTAGGGATGACACTGTGCCATTCGACTGGAACTACTCTTTGCACACCTCTAAAATCTACCCTTCCTTGGAGGTTTCGAAAGTGAGTGGACATAAGGAAAAAGACACACAGAGACGGCGTTTAAAGAAACGTGAAACCAGTGCGCTCTCCTGCTTTTTTTTTTTACATCCTAAAAATTGTTTGTTCTATAGATCTGAAATTACAGCAATTGCATCCAGAAATAAGAAAAATAGCGTGCGCATTTAAATTCGGAGTACATTTCCTGCGTAAAGTACGCGTTTTGGAACATCCTGTCTTCCTTCTCCTCATGCATAGAACAGAGAAAGTATCCTCTCGTTATAGTTGGGAAGTGATTAAATAATTTTTCGATAATCACTCCTAATGACTTAATATAAATTTACATTCTAAATCAGGAATCAGCTTCTTTTTGTATATAAGTAATTTATTAAAGTTGACGACAACTAGCAAAATTAATATTTTTTTGCCAGAATGCGATGGCCATTAGCTTCTAGTGCACACGTTTACCTGCTAGAGATACACCTTAGATTTTATACCTGTCATTACATTATACGAGATTATAATGTCTACATTAAGTACAACGCAATAGAGCGTAAATTTTCCTCTCACTGGTGAACAGAACTGCGCCTTTGCCGCATTGCGCGCAACAAAGTTCAAAAGCTCACCTCTCTTTGAACGCTTCCACTGCACAACACGCACGCATTTTGATTTCTTTCTCTGGACATATCAGCTCGCACTTACAGCTTACACGTTTTGACTGAGGACACCATACGCGCAATGGTTCGGCCATAAGTGTGAGCTCCTAGTTTTACAAGGCGCCTTGGCTGCCCTGACCCGCGCGCAGCGGAAGCGCCAAAGCTGCTCTTGCTCCTCGCGGACCGGTGAGCAGACGATTGAACCAAAAATGCTCAAACACATTTCGTAACAAAACGGTCTGATTTCACCGATCAAAGCAGCGCGTAAGAAGGCAACCTGGAGCTCAGGTCGCGTGCTTCACGCATTGCCGCGCGCACTGCAGCCCGAACATCGAAGTGGGCTTGGGCGGCGGCTGCGCGCCCAGGGCTGGGCGAATACCTGACCGGCTTGGCCAGGTGCAGTGCCGAGCGCGTGCCCGCTCCACCAGCCGCCGGCTCCATTGTGCTACCTGCCCTGATGAATGGCGCGTGCGAGGGCTTCGCGCGGCTACCATGCGCACCGCGCGGACGCTTGAAGAGGGGCCCGCGCTGCAGAGGCACGCTGCAGGCGCCTTTGTGTGCCGTGGCTCGCCGGCGCCAATCGCCGGCTATGAAATAATGCTGGAATGGTGTTTGTCCTTTGACGGGCTTTCGTGTCCCCTCCCCGCCGCGGCGGCTCTTTGCTCTGCATCTCGGGACCCTTTGCTTGTTCTCTCAAGGCCCGCCTCCTCCTCGCGTCTTCTCCCTTTATTTATGTATTTATTTATTTATTTATTTATTGGCGGGTTTTGAGGATAAGGGGGTTTTCTGGGTGAATTTTGGCGGGCAGCCGTGCGGCTGGAGCGCGCGGGATTTGCACCTGTCCTTTCTGTTTTTGCTTCTTTTTTTTATCATTATTATTCCAACTTCTCCGAGTAGTGCTTTCTCTAATCTCCAGGTCCAAGCTATACGCTAAAGGCTTTGTGCGGTGGTTTCGGCATTCGTGGGTGACGGCCTTTGTTAGGAAGCGAGTCCGTCAAGTAGTTTTATGCTGCGGATTGCAGATGTCTTCCTTTGTGCTTGCCTCCTGTCTGGCTTTGATACCTCGGAGTGCGCTTTGGTCCCATTTAGAGATGGGGTCTGTTCAGTTTTTTAGCAGAACTCAATTACGATACAATATCTGCTACAATAAAAATATTTTTTTAATTTTTTTTTATAGGTGATTGCTGGATTGCTGTGTGGAAATTCTAAAGGTTACAGTTCTGCATTGCTGAATTATAATCACAATAGCCCTACTACGAGAGCTATTCTAATTTTTTTTAGTGCTAGGTTTGACGTACCAAGGCGTCTAACGAGTCATAAGACGCTTCGGAAAGATGACCGCATCCGACCAGGCGCCGACTAACCACGGCTTCACGGGCGTCCGCGGGTACGAGCCTGGTGTTTTACTTCGCTTGCACCGACCCGTAGAAAGAGATTGATTAGGAAGTTTTAGAATAGCGCACTCAAAAGCTTTGCGTACGCAAAGAATAGCGTCGTCGCCACTGCGCATGCGCCGCCGAACGCTAACCGGGTTTTGAGCTTTGCGAACGCTATTTTAGCGTACGCTATCTTTCAAAAATTGCGTGCGTGCGCAAAGAATTTTTGCGATCCTCCAGGGAGAATTTCTCACGCATCTCGTGATGCGCGAGAAGTTGGTTAGAGCCAAGACGAGTACAGTTAAAAAATAGCGGCTCCCAGGCAGTGGCGTCACAAGGACGGAGGGGGGGGGGGGGCTAACCGCCCCGGGTGCAGCGCTCCAGGGGTGTCGCGGCGGGCCGCAAGGGGGGGGGGGTTGGTGTCGCCGCGGGCCACCGCCCGGGGTGCCGCTGACCGTAGTGAAGCCACTGCTCCCAGGACCGCGGATCCGGGTTCCGGCCGCCGTTGTGAGCGCGACGTCGGCGGGATCCTCGCGGTTGCAATTTAGAATACCGGACGACATTGCATTCTTACGGGGGTGCACGTCACAAACGGTTTGGAAGATGGGCAACGCGATCGCCGGCAACTTGGTGCTTGCGACACGCCAACGTTTCTCTTCGAAAGTATAGGTGTGCGAAGGTCAGTGCACGAAACCTCTCTTGACGAGGCGACGCCAGCGGAATTCGCCGATTGACCGCTCGCGTCGGATTATCACGAATAAGCAATTCTAAAACGTTATTCTAGATTATATTTAAAAAAAGATTATATACTTTTTGGAAATTACAACTTTTTCGTCTGAAATATATATATATATTTTTTTACTTTGTTTTGGTAGCGTTACAACCGCGAGATTCTTGGGTTTTGCGTCGCGGCGGAAAAACATTATTTAAAAAAAAATTGCGTAGAGTGCGCTAACGCAAGAGCTATATTTAATGCTAATGTGCGCTAAAATTGTGTACGTTATTCTAAAACTCTTTATTGAAACTCCACGGTGATTACGATGGTAATAAGAAATCTCTCAACGTACAATACAAAATTTAAAAAAAAATGTTCTGCTTAGTGTTGCGTGGCGCTTGGCGCTTTGAAACAACCGTTCTTGCGCAACTGCTTGTGCAATGAAAGTATTTTGCAGGTTAATGGCTTTCCACACGACGTGTGAGACGGAGTACACCATTCGAGTGCTTACAAATCCTCAGCCCAGCATGCAATCTCCACATCCCAGCAAGCTTATGTTCGACGCTTCGGAGCGAGAAAGGCAGGCGTCATACGCATGAGAATGCTAAAAATGGCACCGGCCGGAAGCCCTTTTTTTCAAATGGCCTAAACATATGGTTCAGCGTTTTTGGTTTAAACAGAAAAAAAAAGATAAATGTCTGCCGAATTTATTTTGCCGCATTCCGTTTTACCCGAAAAATGTCAGCTTCTTCAACCGCCGGGTGCAGGGGTGGGTGGGTTGGGGGGAGGGTGAGGGTCTTGAGAAGTTGTGATAAGTTGTGAGTGGTTTTGACGAGAAGGGCGAAAAATGCAAGAAGCTTCAGGCTGTGATTGGGGACAGTTGAGCAACGCATGACCTCCTGATTAAGATGAAATTTCTGTGAGAGAGGTCAAACTCCATTTTAACAATCTTGAAGAAGCTAAAATCAGAGGACACGCTTGTGTGCGATGTCTACTCCTTGCTTGTGATAGGGCTAGGAGGGATCTTGCAGGGATGGGCTGATGAGGATCGAGGGTACCACAATCATCTTGCCCATAGACCTTGTGGAGGAAGAAAGAGGGTCCAAACTCACCGAGACATTTCAGTCGTACTGTAAAGTTGTGGCAAAAAAAAATGTGTGGACAGTGCCGTAAGGAACGTTTCAGGTAGCATGGGGTACACCCACTGCACCGACAACATTATAGTTTAACGTGGGTAACATTGACCCAAATGTGAATTCGAACGCCCCATGAGTTCACGATGGTATACGAGAGCATCATCATACTTTCTACTAGTGACACTGACGCGATTCCAGCCTTGCAGCCAGAGCTGTGTGAATATCTGCAGTACTCTGTGCTTGAAAACGTGGAACCGGTTGTCTTTTGGCGATCACACGTGATTGATTGGCCAACATTAGTACTGCGGCACTTCGCCTCCTTAGCTTGCCTGTTTCAACTGCGAACGTTGATAGGGCGTTTTCTAAACAGGAAAGAGAGGGCGCGTGTTACCGAAGAAAACCAGGCAAGTAAGTACATGTGTGTGTACGTATTACAAAAAGATTGAGTAGTCGCGACTTGATTGAAAGTGAAATGTACGGTTGCTGTGTGGACCAATATCCCACTCGCTTGTAGTTGGGTACGTTCCTGTTCCAGTTTGATGAATAAACATACCATTTTTATTTCTCTCGTTCACGCCATTTTATGTTAACCGCAGTGCTAAGCCATTATACATATTCGCAGGGGAAAAAACTGATAACGTAATTATAATGCAATTAAATACAAAGGTGCAAGTGAGCTGAACAAGAATAACGAAAATAATCCTTGGAGAGCCCGGGACCTCTCCATTTTCAGTGAAGCGCTCTTGCTCGCTTGCATTTTTGCATTTAATTGCATTATAATTATAACCTTAAAATGCAAGCCTTTCACCCTTGTTGGTGTTAGACTGGTGGCAGCTGATAAAACCTGTTTGCTCTACTGACGTTCTCAGTTTGTAGAGCGCTCCACTGGAAATAAAGAGTCCCCGGGTTCGATGCCCGGACCAGGCGGATTTCTTTCAGTCGCGCGCCAGTCAACTAGCTGTTTTTAGAGATTTGTGTTTGTCCTTTGTCCCTCGTGTTCTCCTTCTCCGTGGATTATTTTTGGCTGAAGACGTGTTTAGGATAAAAACCATATTATTCACGGATAAAAACCGAAAATATGCGTTCAAAATGAAAACCAACTTGAAGTACGCCGGATTAGAAAGGAAAAAAAAATAAAAGAAACGAAAACGGTGAATGCTATTTATACATCATTCCCCAGCAGTGCTTTTAGCAGCTGCCATTCTAAATGTTGCTGCATTTGGTACGTGCTTCCCTCGTTTGTCGAAGTGGGTGAGAACGCATTGTTGAACCCTTTCTTTCGCACACTGGACAGTTACTTTGTTGTAAACAATGGCATGGTTCATATTCGCTAACTTATTACTAGGGCTGGGCGTCGATTAAAAAATTTAATCCGATTATTCGCCATCTTTAATCGATTAATTAATCGATTAATCGGTCTCGTGTATTACCATGCATATTATTTGTAGAACGTCAAAATTGTTATTACAGCGGAGCTGTTAAAGGCTAGTTTTTCCAGGATCGTGTCCGGTACCAAACAAATGTCGACACAACACTCTGGTTCCCACCGTCGCTCATAGATGGCTGTAGCTGTGCAGAGTGTTGTGTTTGTCGGTTGTCTGCTTGCCGCCGTCGCTCATAGATTTCGGGAACCTTTCCAGCCTCGGCAACCAGACAACTGGTTGCTGCCGTCACTCATAGTAGGCGGCCACATTTCTTCGGAGGAAGAGAGCGTGAACGGAACGAGCGGCGATGTGCGCAGCAGCGCGAATAGTTCCGTGACCGCCGCGAGGCCGCTATCGCCTGAAGTTCCACTGCGTCGAGCGCTTCAGATTCCCTTGCGAAAGAAGAGCAGATCGCTCGCCTGGAAAGCCACCGCCGAGAACAGAAGCTACAGCTCCGCTGCACTTTGTTTTCACCGAAGTAAAAAAGCTGAACGTTTTTTGTTTTGTTTTTTGCCTCTGGTGAAAATGTGATAAACGGCGCAGATGCAAATTCGATTATGAATCTACCTCGATGTGTAGTTGAGGACAGTTAAAAAAACAAAAAAAACATTCACACTTACAAATTTTTACTTCAGCTGCATGAGGCAAAGGGGTTCGTTGATATTCTCCGGCAAGAGTGACCTTTGAATGTTCGCAATAATCTCTGCGGCTCTGAACAAACACTCGCACAGTGTTGAAGTGGCCGGGACAGGTGTAACCTTCTACACTTGTCTAACGTTGCAAACCACGCCCCTACAGTTTACTTTTGGTTAAAATTTCACCGAACGTTTGCCTTTCATACAGGTGTACACGTCCACGTCTGCGTGGTGAAAGCGTTTAATTTTTACTTTCTTTCGGTTCGTCCAATGTTTACATATTAACCGGTTAAAAAAAGAATCGCTATCAAAGCATTCATAGATTAATCGGTATTACTAAATGTCTATCCCAAATAACTAGCATGTGGCAAGTCAAAAAAAAAAAAAATAGGAAAGAACAACCACATTTATTTCCTCCCAACCGACACTGGGTAATCGGGACTCTGGATGGAAATCATGTTGGCAGGGGCTCTAGACTCGTCAAACACAAGGTGGGAGCCGAAAGTTGGCACAGCGCAACGATTGCTCTTCTGTGACAAAAGAAAAACGCGGCGTCATCGTCTTGAAAGTTCAATCAGCGCGCTCCGTAAGCTCCCGTCTCAACTTTGTGTTTGAAGAGTCTAGGGCCCCTGGTCTTCAAATCTGACTTGATGAACCATATACTTTGCGATCCAAGCAGCCTTGCTATACAGGGCATCAAAATGTCCCGATAGACGGGGCGTTATTTTAGTATAAAGTGGTAACGTTTGCAATATCTTATGAACGCGATTGAAATATAGAAAGTGAAATATAGCCTAAGGCCCTGGGAAGTAAACACTGTATACACCTGGTTGTCGTATATCCGCGCGATCTCACTGCTGTGTTGTCGACCGACAGAAATTGTAGCCTCGACTAACAGTGATCTCGCATGGCGGCAACGGTATCTTGCGATGGAAACGTCGAAACGACGTATACTCCACGAGCGTTTTGACAATGGTACATTTTTTTGATCGGATCAGAGTCTCCCGTCATACGAGTGACGATTATGACACGTCACAGAGAGGAAGTTCAAATGGGGTTCTCGACCGCCGCACACACAATTAGATTGCACATCTGAACCCTCTCAAAGGTAAAAAAAAGCGCGTGGAACCACTTTTTTAATTTTTTTATTGCCCCCGTTTCTCGGCGAATATGAGACGCTTAGACGTGGCTCGTGCTGTCAAAACACGGGAGCGACGAACAAAACGAGAATGTGCAGCAAAGCCTTTCACCGTGCCTTCTTTCGATCTGATAACGCCCTCGCGGGAATTCAACAATTGGCCACGATAAGTATCACGATCGTCCTGCTTCTGCCAGATGTGCGCACTGTCTCTGCCGATGCAAATGGCTTCGCGGCGTCCCAGTGGAGCAGAAACGTCTGCTTCGATTCGTACAAAGAGGTTATGGGACTCTAAGCCAATGAATTAAAAATAAAGGTCACGTGATGCTAGCTGCAAGTTACAGTGAACCCGATCTGAGTTTTGACCACCGCTCGCCCACTAAATGGACGACATAGTTAATCAATTTGTCTCCTGCACTGATTTCTATGGTGGTAGGCTAGATCGCGGATCGCGAGCCCGCCAGTGGCACTACAGGCGGCCATTACTTGACACCAGGGAATACACGCAAGTCTATGGGAGAAACAACAAATGTAGGAATATTGAAGCTTGTATGCTGTGCTTGAAGACGAGTACAATATGATGTGATACGATCATTTTATCGGGTGTTTGGAGGTCGAATCGGTATTTCTCAAACGTTCGAATGCCACTTAAAAGAAAAAAAGAAAACATGCCGGAGCATCTACGGCTGAGCTGGCAAACTTGCTCTGCGCAGTGAAGTAAACAAAGGAGCTTGCCGTCAATGAGACCGTCCTCGGGGAAGCCCAGAAGTTGATGAATGTCGAAAAAGTTCCATGTTGACAGCGGCTTTCCTGGAGGTGAGCGAATTCCACGTAGCAAAGAACTCAACCTTGTCGTCTGCTAAACCCAACTTGTCGAAACCGCCACCGACTCCGCGGTAACTCTAGGTAACTCTCGTCTCATTGAGCTGCACTACATTTCTCGCCTATGCAGCAGTCACTCTCGACCACAAGACATTTATTTATAAGAACTGCGAGGGCTTTCAGTTTTAATGTTCGTACACATGCTATTTTACAGGCTTCCCGAAAAGCAGCCAAAAAGTTTCAGTGCCGACACAGGCTTAGAAACGGGGAAACGGCAATTTTTCTCGTTTTTCCCGTAGAGTCCCATGCATTTGGTTGGCGAATCAATGGCCGCCGGTGGCGACACTCGGCCCCAGTTGCCAAGGCCGCGGTCCGCGATCCAGCCTACTACAATAGAGATCAGTGGTCTCCTGCATCCGCGATGAAAACCATCGCAGGCGCTCGCACATCGGTAACGGCTGTAAGCAGATGTCGCGTGTTTTTTTTTTTTTTTTTTTTTTCTAACTATGTGATTCACGAAATTTGTTTTGGAGGTATTCACAACATTCTGGGACGTTCACCCCTTGCGGCCTCTATCAAACATTTTCAATAAAACTCTGTAAAAAAAAAAGAAAAGAAGAAGAAGGATTTCAGCTAAATAACTGCATAAATCGTGATATTTGCCGGAAGAAGTATAGATGCAAAATAGTACGTTATTCAATAATAGTATTCTGAAATTTCAGGAACGTAGCCGTTTTCTTCCACGGTGTGGTTTTCTTTCTAGGACCGTCATATATCTTCGCAATGCGTCATATATGGATCACTTTTGGAAAATCCTAAATTTCTGTCCACAACATTAAGGAAACGTAATATTTATGATGATTATACGCGTAATAGCGCGAGACACACACATGACCAAAATAAAGAGAAAAAATATACTATTTCCATAAATACTTTTTTATTTCTCAGAAACCTTTCGCGTTGACCACAGTACTGTATTAGCCCCTGCAAAGCTACCATTCCCGTGTACACCGACGCACTGAGGCCAAAAAAAAATCTTTGCAGAGATGATGGTTATAGAATCGATATAGTATGAGGCGTTTGTAACACCATTAACTTTTAGACATCGCGTGGGGCTCGCAATGAAGCTGAAACGGAATGTCACGAAATGTTGGCCATGGTTGTGCATCGCCATGTGTCCTTGTCGATACTCGTAATAGACAGTTTTAGTGAACCGTACGCTAAGTACGCAAAGAAATTGCGAGTCGGGAGCGCGCATGCGCAGAACGCAATAGAAGGGCTAGCGTATTGCGTACTCACACAACGCTGGGGATTTTGCTTTGTGGGCTAGCGGGCTTTGCGGAAAACTCTCGAGAGATCTCGGGCCCGGCGAGAGCAAAAGTGTCAAGATGGCGGTTACCTCGACTGGCGCAGCAGCAGGGCGACGTGGTCTTCGTGAAGTTCAGCGTTACGTGAAATTGCGCGGTGTTCAACTCGGGAATTCTTACCGGGACCTGCCGCGGTCGAGTCAGATTGCCGTGCAGCTGAAGGAGTGCATGGTGAAAATGTTCACCGCTTGCAATATATGCGTGAACGCTACGATCTGCTCAACGCTCTCTTTCGCGCAGTTCATCGCTGACGGACGAACCACTCTTAATAAAAATCGCCGAAGTTGTCGCTGTGCACTGGACATCAGTAGGTCATGAATTCCTTCGCGCGTTGGCATTGGTACAAAGTACCGTTTTCACGGGACGATTGACGGAGGCACCGTGATCGAATTTGGCTACACACTCGTACTCGTAGCCTCCGTACCCCGCAGAAAAGCGCGCTTGACCTGGCTGCTGCGGCTTGGTTTAATTTGAAATAAAATTACTGGAACCGTTTTTATTTTCAATATTTCTTTTGCGCAGCATGGTGGCGCTATATGCACGCGGAATTACGGGTCTGGCAAATATAGCCAACATCATGCGAGGTGTTCACTCGGCAACGATACGTAACGCACAACTAAAATCGGTCCGATCAGGTCGTTTTTAGCGTACGCTATTACTATTCCGTATTGCATGTCTACGTAAGAGCCAGCAACGCTATACTAAAACTGTCTATTATCTCAGTCATGATTCGCTTGGACACATCATGCCTATAGGAGGCGTTTGTACACAACACTGAAGATGGACAGGCATAGTCACTCTGAAATATACAGGTGATATTGTGCGGCTGAAATATAGTAATTATTGAGAAGAGTAGTTCACCGGTCGCTTCAGTTTGTACAGGTCTCATCGAAAGTGCCTGGGAGCACGACATTAGAGTGGAAGTAAAGTAATTGGCTCGTGCATTCTGAACATTATCTAGCCCAGGAAAAAATAAATAATTTCCCGATTCTTTTAATGATTCGCTCCGTACAAAAAGGCTAATTTCAATGTGTACACAATAGACTACATCCAAAAATCCCTGCATGCAACACCGCGCGCGGGGCATTATATCACCTCTTTGGCCATGGATAGTAGTGGCATGGTTTCGATTTCGATTGTCCCATTGACGAAGTAGTGCATCTATCTCAGCACTGCATGAAAATAAAGTCAGCGCTCGCTTGCATTGCACCCATTCATCTTCGTGAGAGCCCCCTTTGAAACACGGACGTCCAGCGGCCGAAAGGTCCTGCGTAGACTTAGCGAGGAATAGGAGTACTGCCGGCCGCGTCCCATATTTTTGTGGCAGCCTGGCTACAATTCCAGAGTGCAGCATGATCCTCAACGGTTACAGACCATTCAAGAAGCCTAGGACATAAAGACGATGGAACAGGCTGATCGGCCCAGTTCCCTTCTTCTCCTTCCTGTGTTTACCTGCGCACAAACGAAGGAGGCCAGACGGTTGACGAAGGCGGCCAGAACGACGGCGATGTCGACGTACGACAATCATCTGTGTCATCATCGATGATCGTCTGTCTCCAATTTACGTTCAAGGCGTTTTCCTCACGATTTAGTTACTGGTCGATGTAGTACATGCGATAAGACTGCGAGCGGCACACGCGTATATCAACTGGATACGTAGCGCACCAGAATCGCGTTCGAAGCGTCGATTTCCTGCCTTTTATGCACGATTCGCTCAAACACTTGTAAACTAATAAATAAAGAGAATGTTTATTTTAAAGCTAATATTGCATGATGTTATCAGTATGTTGCATTGCTGAGTGACTTGCTGCATCCTGCAGCGTGGGGCATTATTTCGGCAGGAACAATAATTGATTATGACGATTGAATGTTGAGTTTTCTTATAATTGTTATAAGTGGATTGCACTGTATTCGATTTCGGAGACTAATTAAAAGTTCTAGGGGTTGTTCTGATGTAAAGTATCGTCGTAGTTGGTTTCAAATAAACGTGACCGTCCCGGTCAATAAAAAGTCTGCCACCGTCGTAACGTGTTCAAGCAGAACCAAACAACCTTATGCGTTTTTTTTTTACAACTTTCGGAATTTTTAGTTATCGTTCCGTTATCACCATTTGAACCGATCAAGATGTCGCCGAAATTGACTGCGAAAATTCTCGTTGAATCAATCCACGTGCTTTTCGCGTTCCCCATCTACTTGCTTGCGATGCGTTCTCCCTTTCTGTAACGCCGAAGAAAGACAAAAAAAAAGTGACAGGCTTGCTCGAAATCAAATTAGTCTGTCTCATTTCAAACACACTTCGAGAAATTGCGTGCGTCTTATTTGCCGCAAAATACTTGAGAGAGCAAATCGCTGCAGTCCAAGGAGGAAACTCGGCGAATTATACGCGGCTGACAATATGTTTCGTCCTAAATAAACGGTGTGAGTTGTGACGATGGGCACGACGGTTCACGTGCTTAACTCATGCCTATAAGCATGAGTTAAGCACGTGAGCTGACTGCTTTTTTTAGGTCTATATTTTTACCTGTCCTTCGACAAGCTCCATCCGTAGATAGCAGCGATTGACCCTGCCATGTGCTTTGCGGGAAAGTCGACACGTTGGAATATTTTAGACCGCAGTCTGGAAGTAAGCAGTGCCAAAGCGAGTGAGCAGAGAAGCGCGTGAGCGTATTATTCGAACTTTTCGATTTTCTCGGATGATTTCGCCACCTTCGCTGCGCGTAGTTTCGAATATTGTGGGCGCCGCAGTCATCGGAGGGTTCCCGGCGGTTTTCTTCTATAGGCAGGGACGGTGTTCGGCGTGGGACAACGAGGACGACGCAGAGCCCTGCGGCTGCCGACAAGAGCACCCGCTCAACCCCACCACAGATATTGACATGTCGACTTCCTCCTTTGTATTGTCGCTATTTTTACAGGAACGTCAGTCGGCGCAACGTCCAAAATTGGCCCCGTGAATCTCCAGTTTTTTGTCCAGTTACGCCGCCCAGGCTTTTCTGTCGGACTTCGCTGGACGCGCGGCTCTCCCGTCATCTTTGAGAGGAGCGAGTAAGTCGCCGGTAACGAACTTGATGACTTTGGATGAATGCATAAAATTCATGACCAAACTCACTCGACTACTCACGGACGTGGGTGAAATCTGTGGTCGTTCTATTTACCAATTCCCGTTTTCCAGATGAAGAAAGCGTTGAATATTTTTCTCCTCTTGTTTTGGATCGTCAGAATTCAATCGATTCACCGGTTAAAAAATTTGATCGCAATTAAAGCATAAATGATGAACTACTCGCAGTCCTAATTCTTTATTTGCGAGCAAGCCGGCAATGTGTCTGGGAACAACTAACGTCAATGTGTTTGCGGAAAACGCACGAAAATCTGTGGAATTCATCGGCTTGTATGAAGAATTTCTAAACACAATTTTCACCGTTTCTGACCTGCATTAAGGCAACACGATTAAAAAACACGTGAGCTTAATAACCGTGTCAACACTGTGACACATATTTCTTTACAACCCAGGCTCTTACGGTCTTCGAATGACAGCTAATCCAGTCGTTGGTCAGAAACGCGCTAGACAGGTCGAGTGCTTATTATGTCGCGGATTCGGTTGAAAGACAGGGCAAAAGGTTGATCAGTGTAGGGTAGTGATGACAGTTTTATGAAACGGACATTAGACATGGTTATCAAAGGAAGGAGAGAACGGAACAAGGTGAAAGGACCAGATTTTCTGTGATCCCATATTTTCATAAAATTTCTCACAACTTGAAGGCATGTGCTGAAAAAGTTTGGAGTAGACACGGCTCGGATTTTAAACTGAGTAGATTAACGCCATTTCAAACAGATGCGAATAACTGCAAAATGAACCATGGAGGAAAATCGGAAAATCGCGAGAATGGTGTTGTGTATTAGAGATACCACTGGAATGTGGGTTTAAGTATGTAGGCCAGACATCACGTTGCATCAACGACAGATTAAGCGAACACAAAAAAAACCTGAAGAACAGTGCACCGAACTCAGAAATCGCAAAACATGTCCACGAATGTGACAACTGCACTGCGATTTGGTCGGAGACAGAAATCAGCCACAAGGAGAGGAATGATTCAAAAAGATTAGTAAGGGAGACGGTGCGGATACAATCTCTAGGTAATTGCATAAGTCAGGCTTCATTACAGTTCGGTAAAATTCTCAAAAGCTTTTTAAGAATATAACTGCTGTTGTTGTTGTTGTTGTTGTTGTTTACTGTTTTGTAGCACAGGATGTGTGTACTGAACACCTTTGCCCTGTTTTCCAGGTTCAGTGTATGTCATCCCTTCATTGCTGGCATATAATTAATTTTTTCTTCTTCGGTGGAGACGGCATCGTTTGTCTAGTGAACCTTGGTTAGAATAGAATAGGCACTGATCCTTATGTTCAATTTTGAGGGATATTGTAGAGTTGTCTTTGCGTGTCGGCCTGAAGGCCGTCCATAGAACTACTTTGTGTATTGGAGGGTCTGGCGTTTGGACTGTTTAGAGGTTGCCCCCTTGTGTTGGTGGTGGCTGATTGTGGGCTATATAAGGAGGCGGACTAAATAAACCTGGTAGCTGAGTTTCAGACGTCGTCCTATCATTTTCCGTTCCTTCGACTTATGTGTTCATTTCTGCCCCAGTCTCAGGTTTATTCGACATGGTTAACATTCACCAGCCCGCCTGCACCCTTACTATATTATCCCTGAGTCCCACTAGTGCCAGTAAGCTCGTGTAAAGTGAAAGACATTTCATTTGAATATCATCGTACCGCCCCTTTAAATCGGATTCTCGATTCCTGCTGAGCTGGTTCTCATCGGCGCGCCTCTCGAGGGTGCACCAGAGCGGAATCAGCGAACTTGCGCACGACGAATGCTCCGTTATTCAGTTGCCACGGGTAGATTTTCCCGTGGCAAAATAGCTACATCCTCGGCTCGGAGGCCGGCACCGCTTGACCCCGCAAAAACTTTTTCGCGCCTTCCATTTTTGTATATTATTTCGCTGCGTTACGGTTATTGCTGTCACCTTGAGAACTGGCCCGCACTTGCGAGCCTCTCCCGACGAGAGTTACCGAGCTCCAGCCCCTGCGAGCGGCGGTGCCGATGCCGGGGCGGGCCTCCCAGCGCCCGACCCATCGAGCTTTCGGTTCCCACCGCGAAGCACGAGGCTGTTCCGCTGCTCGAGGATGAACCGCACCGACCGCCGCCTGGGAATGCCGAATTGAATCGGCGATGAAGGCACCGGAGATATTAAAAGAAAGAACCCACCATCCGAAGCAGATAGAGAGGGGTGCGGAGGGCCCAAAAACCTGCCGAGCGCACTGGAAAAACAGTAATTTTCGGGAGGGTGAGAAGGAGGAAAAAAGAAAGAAAACACGAGGCGGAGACAAAGAGGAAAGTGATTGGGGAAGGATGGGAGGAGGCGAGGAGCGGGGGTCGTCGCCGGGCGCGTGCTGCTCCGCGATGGGAAACCGTTGTGGCTGCGCTGACCTCCGACCCTGGCAGTGAGCAGCTGCCGCTCTGGAAACAGGAAAAGTGCCTGAAGTGTTTGTGAGAAATCATCGGCGAATATAGATAACGGGGCGGCTGTGTGCGAGCAAGCGGGTCGCCCGCTTCCTTTCTTTTTTTCTTTCTTTTTTTTTTCTTTTGTTTTTTTACGGCTGGGACCGAAGGAACAAGTGGTGCACGTCGCTGGCGTCGGGCGCTTCGTCCCGTTCACCGACTGAAGTTCTGGTGCGGCTCGAGTTTATAAGGGTTCAAGGATCGGCGTTTTTACGGACGTGTATATCTTGTGTGGTCGTTGAGTACGGTCCGATCCGTTGATGACTCGGTTCACTGGAGAAGCAGGATGCTATCGTAATGGACAAAACGTTCAATAAGATGTGCGCGCCAAGTAGAATAGGGTGGTCACCTGCTACTCAGACCGAGGAATGCTTCATTGTCTGCTTCTATGTCTAGTTCGGCACAGTACCTTACTGAGTCACGTCACTGACCAAGACGATTCAAGTAAGGTCGGTTATATCGCCATCCCGAGTTCGCTACCAAAGAGTATACGCGTAGACATTTCTGAGACTGTGCTCGTTGTCAGGGCAGAGTTCACAGTCAACATTTTGTGAAGAAAATTTGTAGGCAAAAATATTTCAAGGGGTAGCGAAATTGACGCTTTCTGTGTTCTGTACCAGCGTCTACCAAATGAACATTCCGACTGGTAATGCAGCGAATCGAATTTGTTCATTCGGTTCTATTCCAATATATTCAATTTAATTTTACTAGTTTCATCCGCTCCATGAGAACCATATTGTCTATATTCGAATGAACGCCGTTGTTAAAATAATTAGAATCACGGAATGGGCTCGAGCTTTTCCGCAACAGAAGTCGACGTACAGCCTGGAATGGTGCCTCCGATCCCGATCCCCTCCCCATGAACCAGGCACGTAGCCAGGATTTTGGTTCGGGGGGGGGGGGGGGGGGGGGGGGCCCGCCCGTGACAAAATTCTGTATGAGGGGGAGGGGGAGAGGAGGTTCCAGCAAAATGGAACATTTCGGGGGGGGGGGGGGGGCTCGGGCCCCATGGCCCTTTCCCCCTGGCTACGTGCCTGCCATGAGCTGTAGCTCACCGGAGCTCTTCTGACAGCTCGTGTATTATACTGAAATTGGACTACAGCAAAGGCGACCCGCTAGCATCAGTAAGCGTAAAAAAAAA
This sequence comes from Ixodes ricinus, assembly GCA_037355805.1. Classification (NCBI taxonomy): domain Eukaryota; kingdom Metazoa; phylum Arthropoda; class Arachnida; order Ixodida; family Ixodidae; genus Ixodes; species Ixodes ricinus. Next base: position 43,693 of record JAZHYW010003068.1, read on the forward strand.
AGAGTTTATTGTATTTTTTTTTTAGTTACTTGTAATGCACCACTATACGGTTAGCGCAATGAAGACATTGCTTTTGTTTTTGTGTGTCTAATATAGGGTTTTGTCTCGAAAACCAAATTAGACGCCTACGTTGGTTTTGTGGATACGAACAGCCTACTACTGTAGTAGTTTTGATTGCAGCCTTTCCATTATGAGAGGCAAACGGGCAAAAACTGCCAATTGCTTATTCGTCATAATGTCCTGTCCCGTATTTTTTTTCTTCTTTTCATTTTCAACATTCGCATAGAAATCAGCCCAATAAACATCTAAGCCTTCTGCAGAGAGCAGCAAACTACTGTCCTCATAATTTTCTCACCGTAATAGCAAACACAATTCTATATATTTTTTTCAAACTCAGTTCTACTTGTATTCTTTTCAGAGTTAGCACGCAACTCAACATTCATAGTTCTATCCTAATATTCATAAATGTCAAATTAAAGATAAACATCACAACAATCTAAAACGCCATAAAGCAAGGTATTTTCATATCCTAGCTAGAAAACGTTTCGACTATAGAAATACCAAAGCAACCTAATGCTTTATCCGCCACACGCCACAAGACACTCGAACTCGAGGGCCTCGCAGTCTCTCAGTGTGGCGATGCCGTCTGTTCGGCCGCAGCCGCGATTATGGCAACAGACGGGAGTCTGTTTAGTCGTTTCATTTTTGTGTCGACAGCTACAAAGGCGACAACTCGCCGCCGGAGATCGGAAGGCGCGAGTCCGTCTGCCAGAGGGCGCCACAACCACTAATCAGTTTTACCCCCCAGCACAGACACACGAGCAATCGAAGTGTGACCAGTGATCGGGCGCCGCGAGCGCCCACGGGGCGGTTCGAACGGTCCATTAGCTCTCTGGGTTCTGTCGTCCGCGGTCCTATTAGACCAATCAAGCACCTGGTTCATGCCTCCCGACGATAGCCCTGTTCCGAAACGGCGTCGCTGGGCCACATTCGCCCTATTTACATATTTCAAATTATTATTTCCCACAAAGAACTCCATTTTTTTCCTTTGCGATCGCCCTTATTAACACCGTACGGCTGTTTTTTTCTCTCGTATTTTTTTTTGCGGCAGAACACGAAATGAACTTGTGGTCGCACGCTGTTTAACATGTTTCGGAGGCGCCACTAACACCACGCACGTACAACCTTTTTATGCTTGCCACGGGCCTATTTATCTATTTACTTTAGGATGTAGGAAAACGTTAGGTCGGTCCTGAGTTTCGAGTTCTTTTGCGCGTAGTCGTCAGCGAGCACACGATGACGCAGCTCTGCTGGCAATGCCTTCGTAGGAGGCGCAGCAGATGTTGGCCGCCTCTTTTGTGTCCATGCGAGTGGATGTGTGTGTTTCTGTGTACGCGCATCGGTCTTTAGTCTTGCTCCGATGAGTGCGTGCGGTTACTTCGGCTCCGAAATGTCGGGGCGACTAGATGGATGAATCACTTCGCGGACGGACTTGATTAATGGAACGCGGCAGGTCTAACGGACTCGCTAGTCCCGTGGCGGTTCCGTTTGAAGTGTGTCTGCTGCGCGCCCGAAATGAGGCTGTTCGTTTCCTTCGCGCGCTTCTGCATCCCAGTTCACTTGTTCCGCAATGTGCTGGGCCCTCTTTCGGGGTGTGATGGTGTGCGTTGGCAAAACATCCTGCTCCTTGTCTCGGTATCACTCGTGGGGGCTCGTGTTAGCGACAAAAATGGATCGCAGTCTGGCTTCACGATGGACGATAAGCAGGACGCGTTTCGTTTCCGAGCTGTCGAATAACAAAACGGCATCCTTATCAAAGACCTATACGTGAATTGTACAACTGCAAAAGTAATATCCTAAATCACGATGCTAAAGTCTGTACCGCCTACTTAATTTCATACAATTTATAGTTTAATACATAATAATTCAATAAAAAAAATTAAAAAAACGGGCTGCTTTTTTGCCGTCTTTCGCTGCAGACTACGTCAAAATGCGATAGCATTTCTTGTCTTCTATGGCGACATTGCCTAGATAGAAGTCGATGCCTTCATGTAACACATGTCGCCGCCACCTCGGCTTCATGAAGGCTCGTTGTGACAACGGAAGGTCGTATAACAAAACGAGCCCGTCTTGCCCCTCTATCCCTGGCGAAATGGGCGCTATCTCTCTCTCCTCCTCCGGCTTCTCTTTGGCATGTGGCGCAAGAATGCGGCACATCCAGATGACTGCCTCGTCCCGCAACCCGCGCATGCGAAGAAAGAAGGATGGCACGTGTACTTTCTCTCCCGCGCATGGGCATGCGTTTTGATGTGACGACCGGAATTTTTTGAAGGGGGGTGGGGGGTCATTTAAAGAAATTATATTTCATCTCAAAAGTTTCCTAACCCCGCAGAGACTATCGGCTCGGCGAGGAGAGAACCTGCGCAGTGCGCCGAGAAACTGAGATGAGGAGACGAGAGGGACGTCAGAACGGGCAGAGCTCTCATTCAAATGATAAGGGGGTAGACCTAAAGCTATAACTGCCTTTGTCTCCACTGCACTTGTTGTTGTTGCTGAAAATTTTGTTTAATGAGAGATGAAATAGGAAGGGGGGGGGGGGAGTGGATATGGAAGTAACGTGGTAAAGAAGGGGGGGGGGGAGTGGATATGGAAGTAACGTGGATATGGTGGGTGCCTCTAGTCTAGGGCTCCAGTTGCAGTGGTGACTGCGACAGCTCTTCCTACAAGCATGTGTTGCTTGTGGGCATCCTCGTTTCGCAGTCCTGTTTCCGAAGGCGTTCGAATGCGAGAGCCGAACGTCGCGTTTCGTGTTCTAACGCGTTCGACGAATGCAGTGGAGACAAAGGCAGCTATAGCTTTAGGTCTACCCACCCACAAATCGTTCCACACCAGAGCTCGGCGTTCCAACGTCCCTCTCGTTTTCTCCTCTTCCCAAGTTTCATGGCGTTTACTGGACGCTTTCTCCAGCCTGTCGTCGACGAGGCTCGGTGTTTACCCAAGGTCTGTGCACTGGATTCTTTACGTCATCTAGCTCGGTCGAGCACGACACACAGTTTTGGTCACGATTGCTGCGTCGGCGTTCGGCTTGGGCTCTCGTTTAATTGGCGCTTCACCGACTGAACGTGAGACCCAGGGCGCCTGAAAACGCGCGTCTCCGACTAAAGTGTCCAGCATCCTCTTCCGTCCATGCACCGAAGGTGGTCCCGAAGTGCCAACAAATGACGTCACGAAGGCCGAAGCGTTATGCTGTCGGATGTCGCGATCCTGGCGGTTGGTCGTATAGAAGTTTCTGCAAAAAGCACGGGCGAACGCGAGTGTCGCAGCTGTCATGACGTCCCAAGTCCTGTCTGCCGGAGCTTCCGTGGACTGACAAGTCTATAGACAGCGACCTGCAATAGAACAGGCTTCTGCATGCCACAACCATCACGGCTGCTGTGACGCCTCCAGGATCGCGGCCGGCAAAAGCATGACACTTTTATGACGCCGTCAGGAAGAAATCGAGGGACCACTTTCTCGGACACGCCGTAAACACACCTGTCGGGGACGCGTTCCAGGCGCCCACGCGGAACGCTGCAGAGAACCGCTTGATTCGTGACTGTTCAATCGCCTGCCCAATACCATCGGTGATACATACCGTCTCATCCGCCCATATTTCCTCACTCGTCTGCTTTCGACTGCAAGAAGTGCTGTCGACTGAGAATGATCGTGTTGCGGCTGCGCCTTTCAGCGAACACGAGACAAATTTCACCGCCATGTTGTTCACGTAAAATCCCAACTTGCCACTCTGCTTCCGTTATATGTCAGCGAGTGCACCGATATCGAGTCTACCCTTCCCACGATGACACAGGTATCGAACGTTCTAGATAGAGGGCGCCGCCGGATTTCGACACCCTCCACTCGGAGGATCCAGCGAGGAACCGCGGAACCCCCAAGAGGAGTTTTTGTATCGACGTACATTAATCCGCCATCGTTTCTTTCTCGCGAGAGAAGAAACCGGAAAACCGGAGGGCTTCCTCGCGTCGGAAGAAGAAAGGAACAGCATTTTTCGTCAGTGTCCACTGAGGACCAAGTAGCGTTGGGCCGGGTTTTCATTCAGCGAGAGTGAAAAAAGTCAACCGGATTGGCTCAAATCGATCATGAAACTCAGCTTTCCTACACTTTTCGCCGTGGCATGAAAGGTCCGTCGCGTCCCGCACATCCGGGCCCATCTGTTGTTAGGTCCATGCCCTTGGTTCTTGCTGCGACCGCGCCAACTACGGGTGGAAAACGAGTTTTCTCGGCGGTCGCTCCTTGTTCATCTTCGCGAAACTAACGGGTTCTGTCGACGTTTCCGGTGAAAACCCGAACAATTTAATTTTTCTGGTGCCGGTGGGCGATAAGAACTGACGCGAGGCTTCTCCACGAACCTATTGTGGAGATTACAGGGACAAAAAACAAATGTCTATACAACGTCCGGATTTAGCGGCCAACTACGTTCACACGACCGCCAAACGTTTCGTTGCTATATTTTAATGGACCGAAACTCGCCAACTGGCGATGGGAATTTATCCGCTTTTTTTTATTAACATGTATATATTTTCCTGTTAATAAAATGAACTGAACTGAATTGTTTATTTAAACGACACACTATGTAAGACAATAGTTTCGATTTCAAATGCTATACATACCAATATTTTCCAAGCTGAAACAGAAAATTGTTGTTGTATTCTAAATAATTACACTTCCAATATGTAAAAAAATAATATTAATAATGACGAGATGCCAATTATGTTTGTTTTTAAGTTTCAAGAGCTTTGCTGACAGACATGACATTTATTTCAAATTATTTAAAAATTTCGGAGTGTCCGCCGCCAGCGCGTAGCACGCTTTTCAAGAGCTTTGGTTTCGTGCAGTGAGCACGAAACCCAAGGTTGTAGATTTCGGGCCAAGTTCTAACCAGTATGTTTCCTTCAGGGAAAAAATAAGTGTTTAGAGCATAAAGATTGCTTTTCATGCGCCATTTAACGATATAATATTATTCACCCTTACCTACTTCTTTCACCAGATAAACTGCATCAGCACGGCGACGCTTCTCATTGTCTCGCAATGAAGAGCAGAGTTTCGCAATGAACTAAAAGAAACGACCAACTCTTTTATGGTCCTCGATGGCATATCGTGATATCCCTGGAATAGATTTATCATAAACCATTTGTGCCAAGACAACTTGGGTAAGGAAAGGGCTCGGGTCACACCATGGGATTGTGTCAGAGAAGCTACAAAGTTCAAAATGTTGACAGAGTCCAAAGAGCCAACCGCATCAGCATTCCAGAGTTATTAAAGCCAGCTCGCGGAAATTATCACTCTGGAATTGAAAACCTGTACTTTATTACAAACAATAATACCACAGTAAAAAAAATGTAAGCGATGCAACCTTTGATTACCAATTTTCGCCATCAATAAAAAGCTGTTCAATTCCATTTTTTTTTTTTTGCTAGCACATTCGAAGGTGATTTTCGTGGTACGACTCGCTAAATCCTCGACATAAAAACCGTAAGTGGAGCAGGGTGCAGTTATATTATTTTGGAACACGGAATGAATTGGACAGAATTTGAATATCGCCCCGTGGACTTTGAAACCTTCGGCCAAACAGATGTATACCTTCAGAACACGGACAGCAGAGGGGACCAAATAAAAGGCGGATGGACAATTCAAGTTGACTAGGGCCCATAATTTTTATGAAGCTGATGGTTACAATAAGTCTACTTGTACGTATCTCCTTGGAAACTTATTAGTTTCAAGTTTGGGTCCCGGAGGAAATATTATCACCAATGAAAACGTAGACGATGGCAAATAGCTCAAGGCTGAAGCAGCCAGCAAGCAGCCTTGAATTTTGTAGCCACTCGGTGGTTAAGATGTTTTCATCACGATATGGTATTGAACGTTGCAAGACATTTCCATAATCAGCTTCAAAACTAAGAATAAAAAGTTTCATTGCTGGTCATTATCAATCCAGGCCAGGGAGTCGCAACGATACTGCGCGGGTAACTATTGGCTTCCCTGAAACTCCTGGGAATATTCTAGAAGCCGCAAAGACATTTTATCCAGAACCGATGCACTGGGACTAGTTTTCGTTTTTTAATGTTTGGAAGAAGAAGCACGTTCTTCCAGCAAGACTTTCCGGGAAGTTTACGTGCCGTATCCCTTAGTACGTCCGGTCTTTGTTTCCGGTTGATAGCAAGTTGTCGCTTCAAGATAACGAAGGGATGGATAAGGAGCCATCCCCAAACAGACTGACAGCTTGCTCTAAGGGTCGGTATGCACTTCCAGAATATTGACGAAACGCAAAGAACTGGTTTAAAGTAACCGAGATAACGCCCGGTAAATTGCTATCTATGTTTGTTTTGCATTAAACCCCGGGCCCCCCAACACCAACTCGTCCTCACCTACGTACCTCAATAACCTGCCCTTGACACGCCCAATACCGATACTGCCGCTGCCACACTGCACACTGAAATTTCGGGACAGCGGCCTTTGAAATGGAACCATCGGCAAGCATTAGCAACAAAGTACTACATAAAAATGCAAATGAGGATCATATTCGGCTTAAAAATGTATTCCACATGATTTTTTTCTCTTCTCCGCTGAGCAAAAATTCTCGTGGCGATGTTAATGCGTTTTCTTTTTTCTTTTTTTTTTGTCAGTGTTTGCACAATGCAGCACCGCGTGCCCTCTGTGTTCCGGATGGGCCGGTTGCACGGTGGTTAGGATGGATTCGGGCACACCGCGCTACACGCACCGCGAACAGCTGAGGCACCTTGGCGCGGAGAAGGGTCCCTTGTGTTCGGCACCCTTTCTTCCCTCGCGACGGCACCAAAGGGGGTGTCCCTGTCGCGTCACTTGTTTCTCTCCCGAGAACAACAACAAGGCGAAGAAACCGACCGTGATCGAAGAGTCGAGCACGTTTCGAGACCGGAACGTCCGTCATTAATCATGCTCGCAGTACATTCTGGCACTAAATGTTTGCGCGAGCCCAATGTTGCCCGCCTGCGTGCCGCTATCCCAGAGCTCTGCGGGCGCATACGGGTGTTTCTCCGGTCGGCTGCACTCACTCGCTCCCTCCCGCCATTGTGAGGCCCTGAGTAGAGTCGACCTGGGAACACGACCCGAACTTCTCGTGAATGCTCCATGTACCAAAGTAGGTTCGCCCGGCACAATGCCAATGCGCGCACTGCCTAATCGATCCATCTCGCGACGCATTATATTCACGACTGGGCGACGCCGCCTGGCTTCCCCGCGGTGGTGGCCTCGTCGCCGTCATCTCGGCTCCCCTGGCTTCGTCGGGGGCGCGGGCTTGTGTACACCGGCGTCGCTTTCTATCAACGCCCCAACTGTTCTAGATGCGCTCCGCGCCTCGAGTCACGAGAAAGGCGATACGCGCTAGTGACTGCCGAGCATGCGCTCCTTTTTGGCTGCTATCGTGATAACCGTTTATTAGCATATTCCGGTCGCTCTGGCTTTCTTCTTTTCGGGGGCCTTCCTTTCTTATTGGCTGTGTGTCGTTGCTGGGCGCGTGACGTGAACGATACGGCGAGGCAGAGGACGACCGGTATTGTGCATATCGGTTTTCAATGGCGGCTATTCATTGCCGAGGCTCCGATGGTCACCGCGTTGATGGATCACGCCGAGGAACGATGTGTGCGCCCGACAGTTCTGGTAGGGGAGAATCTTTAAAAACCTGCGGCGCGAACCCTTTTCTTTTGCAGATGCGCGCGTAATGACGCTTCTTCGGGCAACGCCAAAGGGTGCGTTGTCCCCGCTCCCAGAAAAACCACGTGATTGGAAGAAAGTTCTATTGTCCCTTGCGTGTGTGCGCTTGAGTCAATAAACTGGTATCGTGTTTTTTCCCCGTCTTTTTATTAATTTTTGATATTAGTAGCATTGTACTCGAGATAAAAAGAGAGTATGAAATTTGAGCGATGAGGTAACGAGCCTCTTAGCGGTGGTTTTGCTATTTCGAGCCGACTTGGCAAGACGACAGATGTAGAAGGTAAACACAGAACACGAGCATGTTCCACGCTGGCGTTTTTTAGAGGCCGAGAGAGGTTATGGTTCTACGGGCCATTTCGTGCGAGCACTGATAGGCGCCGTTACAGTTTGGCGGTCCAAGGCTTTGAAGTGTGGTTATACGGTGGCTAACCAAGACTTTGAGGGGCAGCAATGAAGCAACAGCTGGAGCTAAACGCAGTATAGCAAAAAAACAAAAAACACTGACGTTGTTTAGGAATTAGGTCTTAAAATTAATCGTGTTGAACGAAGTTATCTGGGAAGCTGGTCTCAAAGGAATCAGCGAAATAATTTTACAGCTTTCACTAAATACTACTCATGGACACAATCTGAATGCTCATAATTACGAAGTGTGCGACGCAGTATTTTCCAATATGACGCGGTAACGTTTGTGTCCTATTATCTCACGAGCTGTGTGCAGCTCTATCGATATCTCGGGCGCGACCACCTGGCATTCAATAGAGCTTTCTATATGCGCGAGCGCTTGTGCAAGCAGAACAGTTCTACAGAGCTAGCTTTCGTCTCTGTAGCATTCATATACTTTGTCTTACGCTTCGAAGGACTGCAGTTAAAGCTACCGACCGCCAGAGTCCGATCACGATCCGGGTAAAAACCAACCACGCGGGTTTTTCCTGGATCTAATGCGTATTCCAGCGCGCTTCTTGGAGAATAACCGTGGAGAGATGTACCATGTGGTTTCTAACTGGTTGGTGATTGAACCTGGCAGTCCATTGCTTTGACTAGAACGAGAAGGAGTGAAGCACTGAATGAAACTTGTGAGATAGCATATGGGAGGAATATATAGAAGAAAACAGAGGACATCCATCGCAACTCGCGCTCGAAGCTACCATCCAAATATTTAGCAATGAAGCCGGTGCCTATGTTGCACTGCAGCGCGGACAATCCACTGAGATGAATGCAAAGTGCAATCTTTGATGTATACAACGTGACACTGTTAACAGGAACAAGCGATCGCCAATTTTGTTTCTGTGTTTCTCCTTTAATTCAATCGGTCACCGAACTACTGCTGTGGTAGAGATGGAGCTTACTCGGCTTTCCAATCTAAGCGATAAAATGTTGTGCTCGTCAATACTTTGTCCCAATGAAACGTGAACAATTATGGCAAATTGCTAGGCATTTGTGTTGCATACGCGAAACGTTTAGCGATACTCTGAGTTTCCAGACGCGAGACGTCTCCTTTCACGTTTGTTTAACACGATTGTTTAACACGTACCATGTGTGCACTTGATAGTTGTTCCTAGAATGAAGGGATACTACCGCTAATCGGGCTGATAAACTTGGCGATGTTCCATACTCGCGAGCTCCTGTCCCTCAGTGCGCAGAGGTGGTCGAGCTCTTGCTCGCCTACCCATCCGGTCACATGACCTCCCCGTTGACCAATCATCGTCGAGCACCTCATTCCTTCTCTTCCACCCGTCAACCAATCGGTGTCGAGCCTCGCGGCCACGCAATTATCGAGGCTTCACGAAATGCCGAACACCTAGGAAAAGAACACATTAAAAAGCGTCGATGTCATATACCCGCTGTACCGTACAATGCACGTTCATCCATGACAAGGCGCATTGCAATCAAACTTGCTTCCAAACTCCCTGAAGTGTTTTGAAGATTATATATATATATTATTTTGGGGGATAACGCAAAACTATAATCGACCTGATAACGAAAGCTATTCGCTCAAAACTCGAATATGCCGTTTCAATTTGAAAACCTACCCAAGAAAACTTAACACATTCACTAGAAATGATTAAAAACAATTAAATATGCTGGGTGTTTCCACATCAGTTTATACAATAATGGTTCTGGTCATATATAAAAAAAACGCAGCTCTTAGGCGCCCGTTTCAGGCTTGAGCGGCGTCACCGTCGCGTCGGCGTAACCTCGCGCGTTGCATTATGAGAATAATGTAGGCGGGCGTAACTACGCCTTGCATTCTGTGGAAATTTCCCCGCTAAATTTGGCGGGATAGGAGAAGGGGAAAGGGAGGAGGGCCGTATCCTCCTCCTCCTCCTCAAGAGCTGCGCTCTACTTCGGCATTACAGAAAATTGTAAACGACTTTCATTTTTTTTGATGTAAAAAGTATTTGTGAAATCTATATTCTTGGTGTGAGCCCGACCCCTGTCGGCAAGGCAGCCGCATCGAGGAAGGCATCACGGAGGAGGTCCGAAACATGTATACGAAATGCTCAAGACATATAAATTAAACTATGCTATCTTTATCTATTCAATCCAGAGCAATGATTATTCGTCTCACTCGAAGAATAGACAAGAACGATAACTAACACGGCGCAGCCGACAACAAGTATCGCGGACCCCAACGCTCAGGACGATCTCCGTTGCGAAATCAAGGATATCATGACGCAACTCCAAACGCTTCTCCACGCTTTGAACCTCGGCAACGGTCAAGGCACCGATCAGCGAGAAGGAGGAAAGGAACACCTCGACCAACGCAGGCCCGAAGCGCCACAAACGTCAAATCTTTCCGTCTCCGAGCCCGTTAACGACCAAGAAGTACGGCCCCTCGCATCGGACAACATCCTCGGCGTCATCGCCGAAACGCCACGTCAGCTCGCCCAAGCCCTGAACCAAAACTCAAGACCTCTTCAGTTGCACTCATCGGGTGACACGGCCGCAGCAATACGAACATTCAAAGGTAACCTGCGAGAAAGATTGAAAGACTGGCTAGAGCAGGGGTACACAACATACTGCCCGCGGGCGCTTTTTTAGCGGCCCACTGCCCGGCTCAGCGCAGAAAGTTGCTTACTATGCCATTCAGTCCACCGAGCGCCCACTCCGCTTGCATGGAAAGCAGCAGTGAAACCCTTTGACCTACTTTCCTCAGTTTTCGGCGAAGGAACTACGATTTCTCAGTTCAAATTTTCCCTCTCCACTAATCCCGCTGACAACAATAAAACAGCGTGTGCAGCCGCCCCTGTCCATGGTGTGGTTCTGTCTCAACATGTCTGTACACGGAACGCGAAAACTTCTTGCTCTCTCTCCATAGATCCCCTTCCCTCTTTCACCACGGAGGCTATCAACCCTCTCCATTCCTCTTGGAATAGTCAGGGTTGCATCGTCGGATCCGAGGAATCCGATCCGACGATGCAACTGGAGCTCATCGACCTCCAGTATCCACCAGCGCTGAGAACTATGCATCGCGAATCTCAGCTGCATGAGTTCAACAAAAACCTAGTCAAGAAAAAGTACGGAAACCTGGTGGACCACGCCCTGAGACTGTCGTCACTTTTCGGGAGCGCGTATGCTTGTGAGCAGACCTTCTTACTGATGACTCTCAACAAGAACTGCCTTCGATCTGCCATGACGGACATGACATTGCGAGATGTGCTAAAGACGGCAACGAGCGCGATGACACCTGATATCGGAAGCTTGACCGCAGCCAAAATATGCACCACGTCGCACTAAGTGCGGCCCCGCACTGTTTTCAATAAACGTAATTTTGGCCCGCCTAATATTTTAATTGTGCACCCCTGTCCTAAAGGATCTAACAACAATCCAACTATATCGGAACTATCCAGACTGCTCAAACTGAAGATTAAGGAAGCAAAGCACAGATACTACAATATTACCTCCACAATTTTATGAAAGCATCACCCCAAAAATTTTGAAATCATATAATTCCCAGAAGTCTAAAACTTCCAACATGAGTGCCTCGGAGGCACAAAAAATGACAGAAGAATTCAGCAGTTTTTTTAAGTCCGTTTTCACAGCTGTCGATGGCAAGGAAAACTTAATTCTACCTTCTAAAACCTACGCAGATAAAGGCCTTGGTGGCTTACAAATCACAGAAGCAGGCGTTTTAAAACGTTTACTCGACTTAGACGCAAAAAAGGGTACAGGTCCTAACGAAATTCCTAACATGTTAAAAAAATACGCTGAATGGATGAGCAAGTATTTAGTGCTCATTTTTAACAAGTCTTTGAGTCTTTCTTTGGTTCCCGCAGAGTGGAAAGTCGCAAACGTTATTCCTAGTCATAAGTCTGGTGATAGCTCCTTAACTTCCAACTACAGACCTATATCCCTAACGTGTACTTGCTGCAAGATAATGGAACACATAATTTTGAAATTTATGACAGAATTCACTGAGAAACATAATATACTAAATGCACACCAGCGCGGCTTTAGGAGAGGTTTGTCAACGACTTCACAGCTAATCGAGACTCTCCATGACCTTTCGATGGGTATAATAAACAATAGAAGACAAATTGACGTAATTTACTTAGACTTATCAAAGGCCTTCGACCGTGTTTCGCACGTCAAACTTGTGAAAAAACTCAAACACATTATGGGGGAGGGACCGATAATAAAATGGATAGAGGAGTATTTAAGAAATCGTTTTCAGTTTGTTTATTTCGAAGGACAGGTTTCAAAACCAGTTGCAGTGGAGTCGGGAGTTCCACAGGGCTCTGTCCTAGTCCCACTCTTATTTCTTCTGTACATTAATGACATGGTTGTCGGGGGACGCAAACATAAGGTTATTTGCAGATGACTGCATTATTTATCGCGATATATCATGCCAAGATGACCAAGCATTATTAAACATATCTCTAAAGAAGGTAGCAGACTGGTGCAGTGAATGACAGAGCTAGGGTTTTAAACACCGAAAAGACGGTTTGTATGTGCTTGACCAATAAGAAAAAAAAAATGTTCTTGAATTTCCTTACAGCTTAGACCGTAATATTTTGCGCAGAGTCACTGAATACAAATACCTAGGTGTCGTGTTAACGTCTAATTTAAACTGGAATGTGCATGAAAAATATGTACCCAGTAAAGCGCTCGTCAAATAATTTTTTTCTAAAAAGAACGTTAAAACACTCTAGTCGTGAAACCAAGTTGTTCGCATACACCACACTCGTTCGCCCGGTATTAGAATATGCACTCATTGCCTGGTTTTCGCATACACAAGCCAATGTCAACATCCTCGAAAGTGTACAGAGGAAAGCGATAAGATTTGTTCACCACTAGTATGGTTGCTTTGATTCCCCTACAGAATTGCTGAAAAGATCCAGCCTACTGACCATTGCTGATCGCGCAAAATTAGGAAGACTCAAATTTTTGTATCTCCTTTTAAACGACGCCTTTAAAATAGACAAGAACAAGTACGTGAATTTTTCCCAGGCAAGAACAACAAGACATAAACACTGCAACATATTTACCGAATACTCTTTCAATAATAATACTTTTAGGTACTCTTTCTTTCCTTCAGCTGTAAGCGATTGGAATAGCCTTGATCCCCTATTCTTTAATTACACAAATGTGGATGCGTTCCCTCGAGCTCTTGAACAAGACTTTCTTATCAAATTCGTGAGTTAGTTCTTTCTGTTATGGTTCTGTTTTGTTGTTTCAATATAAAAGAAAGTGACGATTTCTAAAAATTACTGTTTTTCGCGCGCCTCAAAAATATTGTGTGTTGTTTTTATTTGTACCACACCTGCTATAATCCCCCAATGGGGATTGGCAGTATTTTGAAAATAAATAAATAAATAAATAAATATCGAAAGTGTGGTGTCTCTAGCAAACGAAAGACATTTTGTAATAGGGCAACTCGTAGCAGGACAATTCGTCACATTGGACAATTCGTTATAGGGCGTTACTGTAGGGCAACTTGTCGAAAAACCAGAGACTCATGTTTGAAGATAACATCTTGTTGCCTCGCGTACCTAGCTTTACGGTATAATCTTGGCGTTCGGTCGCTTTTTCTTTTCAGCTTCTGTGTATTGTCCTGTTTAGAAAATTTAGACTTTTGTTTCTTTTTAAGCTGATAAACATTTTAGTCAACCTTGGAAGAATAGAAGAAAAACTTTCAGTTCTCCTTTGTAATCCACCTCCAAGTTTCCTCAACACACGCGACAGAAACAGAGACAGCGCATGCGGGATACGGAAATAATGTAGCTCGTTCACATGCGCGACGCAGGCTGCGCATGCGCGACTCAGATTGCGCATGCGCGACACAGATGGCATATGCGCGACACGGAAGGAATATAACCCGTAATAAGGTTGTGAACTGCGCCAGTTGGTTGACGTTATACATGATGGGGAAAACAGCTCAGAAAACACGGACTACGAAGAAGAACGAACACGACAGGACAATGCTGTACTGTCCAGTCGTGTTTGTTCTTTTTTGTAGTCCGCGTTTTCTGAGCTGTTTTCCCATTATGTATAATGTAACCCGTCCACGTGCGTGACAGAGACAGACTGGGCATGCCCAAGACACACACATACTGCGTATGTGGGACACAGCCACAGATACCCATGCACGACACGAAAAAACGTGGCTCGTCCACGTACGCCACACTGACAAAGACTGCACATGCGTGACTGAAACGTTTGCCATCCATTTTTTGCATTGGTGACAAAGAGGCGTCGAGATTGTGGTGGACAAGTCAGTGTCTATTAGACTTTAGTAAAAGTGTAATATCTTGTGTGTAGAAAATATAATTAAATCAAGGATGGAGGTAGCTGGTAATTGTCTTGGAAGAACTATGATCGATAAACATCACAGATGCTACAATACTAAGAAATATCTGTTAACAGTTTGACAAATTGTCATAGTGACGAACTGCCCTATGACGGATTGCTCTATGTGACGAATTACGGAGCAGGGGCTTCTTCAAGCTGCCCCTTTGCAACTTTTTCCCTGTTTCCGTCACCCATATGTATGATAGGAGTAAATAAATTAATTGAATTGAATTGAATAGCCCTGCTACCAGTTGACCTGTGACGAATTGTCATTCGACGAACGGTCCTACAGCCGATAATGATGTTGTGATGTTTGTCTCTTTTCAACCGTCAAGGTCAGGTCCAGACGCGGAGATTGAGCAAAAGATGAATGCGGCAGTTGACCTCATGACACCTGAAGAATCTTCAGAGGAGCGTAAAAGCCTGCACGAAATACTAGTGACGCATCACACAGCCTTCGCTACAAAGGAACAGCCGCACGGAACGTGGCCACACGCTGAACATTCAATTAAGCTTCGAGACTCAATTCCGGAAGCCTCACGTCCATACCGGTGCTCTAACGCAGATTGTGAATTCACGAGAGAGAAAGTCGGTGACTACCTGAAGCAAAGAGTAATCAAACCAAATCAAAGTTGTTTTTTTTTTTTTTAATCCTGGGTGGCGGGCTGGCAGGCGCACTCGCGTACGGGTTTTAACCTTTCTGCACAGCCGTGCACGCCACCCAGGATTAGATTTTTGTATGCAAATAAATATTATTATTATTATTATTATTAAAGTGAGTACGCAGCACCAACTCTCATCATAGACCAGCCGAAACACCCAACTACACCAAGAGGAATAGTCCATGACTGCCGTAAGCTCAATGCTAAATCGCTGAACCCTCCGTATCCGGGGCCACTAATGTAGGACGCTCTAGACTAGATCATGAGACCCCTCAAGTTACTTTTCCACAATGGATGTCAAGACAGCCTTTCTGACGGTCCGTGGGAAACCCGAAGACCCCCGCAAGACAGCTTTTGTGACACCAGATGGGAAGTATGAGTACCTACGTATTGCATTTGGCTTCTGTAAAGCCCTGCAAACCATTCTGAAGGACTTCCATGCACTACCACATACATAGAGGACATCTCACAGGGAGCAAGGTCCATCAGTGAAGCTCTCGAACTTTTGGAAGAGACACTCCGTTGTGTGGTACTCAATGGTCTAAGGATGGAGATCCAGAAGTGTCAGTTTGTGCGCAGCCAAGTTTCGTTTTTTTGGTTGCATTATCACAGACGAAGAAAGGATTCCCGATTCAATACGAGTCGCAGACGTTGAGAAGTTCCAACCCTCAAAAGATGCAATGCACCTCTACGCATTTCTGCAGTTTGGCAATAATTTCCGCAGATTCATAAAGAACTTCTCGGTGAAGGACGCTACCACTGCGCAAGCTTCTTGCCAAAGACAGTGAATTCGCTTGGTCAGAAGAACAACAAAAGATTGTCGACTGTTTGAAGTAAAGCACGCCTTACAGAACCCCCCCCCCCCCCGCTCCCAAATTCTCGCCAACTTTCGCAGTGACTGCCCTTCAACCGTCCACACGGACGCCAGCCAGCGTGACCTGGGCACCATTCTCACTCAGACGCAAGACGCACAAGAGCGCGTGATTGAGTATGCAAGTCGTGCACTAAACGCACATGACAGCCAAATCAACTCAAACCTGCTGAAATGTATGGCATTATGCACTCGGTGTCACCGAGAAATTCGCCATCTACCACAAGAGCGGCCCACAGTCGGTGTCAACAGACAACCTCAACCTCACTTACCTAGCACACAAGTGAACAGCGAACCGTCGTTTTGCGAGATAAATCATTGAGCTTTCTGACTACGACATCAAGATCTGTCACCGCCCAGGGCAAGCTCAACAAAGTTGACGCCCTCTCGACTCGAAGACCCAGGCAGAGAGCCGCAGTCTCCGACTCACTGGGAAGGCGAGCAGCAACCACTCCGTTTGCACGGTAGTACTGGCAGGCAACGGTTGCTTACGCGAATACCAAAGGACAAACGGAGACTGCCAACGACTACAAGAACTGACGGACCAGGGCAACGGATAGTTTGCACAGAAACATGGCATCCTAGTGAAGATAAGTGCCAACGGAAGCGGCCTCAAGGTAGTGGTACCTTCGCGTCTAGGGGCACTGTGCTACAGATGTGCCACGACTCAACCGGACATATGAACGCACAGCGCACCCTAAACCAGATTCAAAGAAGGTGCTGGTGGCCTGGCATGCCGCGCCACGTAAGACCCTATGTGCAGTCCTGCCACACGTGCCCAAGAGTCGACCGGATGACCATGGTCGCAGAAAGGTCTTTGCAACCGAGAACCATCCCGGCGGGTATTTATTTATTTATTTATTTATTTATTTATTTATTTATTTATTTACCCTCAAGGCCCCGAAGGGCATTACAGAGGGGAGTGGGGGGGGGGGGGGAGGGATAGGCGACAAAGGGACAGTTGTTGATACATGAAATATAATACAGTAATTAATGCACGCTTGCTCAGACACTTCAAAAATATTTACACAATGTTATAACAGTAATACCAACTAGAAAATGGTTAATCAAAAACTAACAAACAAGGCATTTTGAAAATAAATAATACTGGTTATGGAGGCTATGTCAGCGGAAAGGCGATTCCAATCAGAGCTAGGGCGAGGAACAAAGGAGTTATAATAAGTGTTAGTTTTGTAATTGGGAATACCGACTTTGTACTGTTGATCTACGCGGGATGAAACATAAATAGGTGGCGTTAGAGCGATATAACCAACACGGTTATATCGCTCGATCACTTCAGACCCTTGAAAAAATGCGATGGCTACCAGCATGTCCTTGTGTGTATCGGCAACGCCACACGTTACGTTGATGCAGTTGCAGTGTCTTCGGCAGCTTTAGTATTCTACCAGGGCTTCTTGATGAACCAGTGGATACCAAGATTTGGTGTCCCCAAGACGATAGTGACCGCAAGCAAAAGCTTTTGTCAGCAGGAGAACAGCTGCAGTACATGGACACTTCGGTATCACAGATGTAACGACACCGCCATACTGGCCTCAGGCTCGGGCTAACGGATTCGTGGAACGGGCCGTTGGAGTACTAAATAATGTACTTCGACAAATCATCGAGCTACACTCTGACTGGAGCAATATACTTCCCGAAACAGTCTTCGCTGTTAACGTCGCTAGGCAAAAATCGACCCAGTACACTCCGTTGCAGTTGATGCAAGGATATGAACTACGTCTACCTGGTCAGTTTTGTCTGTCCGACGTCGAGGAGGAGCTAAACGAAGCATCAAGGCTCTCTGAACTCGCAATGAAATGAGACAGAGCGAGAAAAAACTTAGAAAGGAGCCAGGCATCAGCCAAGCAGCACTACGACGTCAAACGCAAGACGCCAAACTTGCAGATCGGTGATACGGTGTACTCCACTCTGGGTTCCAAATCTTCAACACTCGACCCCTTCTTCGACGGGCTCTTCAAGGTAGCCGAACTTCTGGGTGAAAACGAGTCCCGGACAAAAGCTTACCGGACAAAAACTCACCAATTTCTTCACTGACCTGGACAAAAGCTCACAAGGAGAAATTTTATATTGCACTTAACACGAGCGTCGGACAACTTAGGTGCATGCGTGCGACACTAAAATTGTAACCCCGGAAATGAGGCCCGGTTATTTCAAACAGTGCTCACCCAATATTCTAATAAGAGTTCTGTCGCAGCCGTTTCACATGACTTCATTGCAAAAATAAAAAAAAATCAATGCCCGAAAGATAACGCAATAGAAAAATTGTAGCTGAAAAACTGCTTATTCAAGATCACAAAATACTCCCTAGACTTATCTCTATATAATTCCTGTTTATTTTAACATTCCCAGACTAAAAGTCTGGGAATGTTAAGGAAGGTGAACAACTCACTTCTTTTCTAGTGCAATATGAGTTGCTAATCTCTCGTCTTCTATGAATGAATGCTACCCGCGCTGGCGTTCCTCCCACCCGCCGAAGTCCCGAACGCTTTCGACGGGCTTCTCTACGTTTTCCCTAGTGAGGCCACAGATCCCACGATGCATTTCGAGGATACATACATCGGTCGCGAAGGGCGCAACGGAGTTCAGGCTGCCATGTTTCCAACAAGTCTGTGGTCGGTGCATGATGCCGTGCTGCAGGATATGCCAGACACAAACAGCTCCGTCTAAGCTTGGCATCGTGGGTTCCAGGTACAGTGATTCAGTTGGAAATGAGATAACCTTCTATTTTGTTGTATCCTGCATGCATATTTCCAAATGTGTTAAATATTACCTGCCATTGCCTTTTTTGTTGTTCCGGTCCAACGTTGACTGCTGTCTGCCTAACCTGTGAGCGTTTCTGATGTGCCTGAAGGACGAGAAAGCACTCCAAAAGATGAAGATGGCACAGAGTGTTGTACGGAACGGCGTTCCTGGGACGTGTTCCTTTTACGAGGAACGAAGGAACCCGCCGTTCCATTTTGCATCAGTGGAACTGGAACGGGAACTCGTTACAATTTTCCTGGAACGGAAAAAGGAACGGCGTTCTTTTTTTTTTTTTCGTTAGTGGGGTAATTTTTATTTTATATCTAAGAAATAAATTCTAAAAGTATAAAAACAATGTCTTTAAGAAGAGCAGGATCTAGTTAACTTTTTGGTTACTTATCTTAGGGTTTATTTTGTGTAGTCCTCGCTTGGTAACAGTCGGGTGCAGAAGAGCTAGTGGACATCGATTCTTTTTTCTTTTTTTTGTGCCCAAGACTGCGCTACAAAAAGTTAAACTTTTAGTCCAAGGAGAAGACACAGAAAGAGGGACGTTTAAAACTCTGCTACTTTCTTTGTTTCCACGAATCCTCATACACCCAGACACCTAAGGCCGACTACAGCCGTCACTGAACTTCTACAAAAAGACCTACAGTTACAACAAAAGGACAGGATACCAGATATCGAAAACACCCTGGTATCCGGAACATTGGTCACTCAAAAGATACACAAAATTAACCTTTATTCCTTCTTCCCCTGTCCCCCACCTTCAAACTGAACAACGAATCCAGAAGAAGGACTTGTAGTTCTCAAGACTGACCTTCCAAAAGCCCTACCCTCTTCTTCAGTTGCTCGTCTTGCAGACAGCAACATCGAAAATCAATTGTTATTAAGTTCGAACAAGGCACTTTATTCGATTGTAACGTGTGAGGCTGTTGTAAAGCGCTCATGGTGTCCTTCCATCACTTCATTCAAATTCGTGTTCTCCCATTTGATGGGACAGATTAAAAAATTCTAAATGATTAACTATGGTAATCATGCAATTACAAATGTGACGTATATGTAACGATACGTTCCATAGTTCCTTTTTCACACATGAAACTTGTAACAGGTACGCGTTCCACAAATCGGAAGGAACGAAGAACGAACTTTCGTTACTTTTTTCGAGGTACGTGTTTTGAGGTACGGGCTGATTTGGAAGCGGGGCACCAGCTCCCCCAGCCTAGCTCATAAATACCAGGAACTAAACGAGCCTATCTCCAGAATTCTTGAAAATTGCACAAGTTCCTCTGCAGTAGACACGCTACGAATTAGTATTGCCAGGAACCTCCGGTTCTCGGTCTGAGGCGTTTGGGTTGGATTGTCTGCAAAGATCAACAATAAAAGCATCAACTGGTCCTTTGACATCTGTACGTGTGAATGTATCATACTTGGCAATATACGCATTTGGTACTTGCAAACCTACAAGTACCATCGCATTAGTATTCTTGTAAAAAAAGTTCGCACGGCGTTGTGCAAAAATACCTTCTGACACGAGCGTTCCATGTAACGGGTAGTCCGGCGTGACGACAGTTACTTGTACGACGTGGCCTGTGACGAGTTGGCCGACCGGACGAGTTCACCTATGACTAGTTGGCCTGTGACGACCGGGCTTGTGACGAATTCTCCTAGACCCGTTCGGGGCGAACTGACTTAGAACTTGAGTCACCCTGAAAAAAAAATGTTTTATTGATTTTTTACGTTGTGGACGACCTTGAAAGAAGGATATAAAAGTGTTGTATGAAATCAATTTTGTTAGCGGAGTTGGATACGCTTGTATCTTCAAATTTCCTTCCCAGTCTGAGGGTTTAAAGATCATGATTAATACGCACCAGCTTGCCTGCACGTTAGCCATTTTTTGTAGAGTTAGCTACACTGGCCGAGGTTGAGCAGTTTCGCGTGGCTCTCATATTGAGCAGTACTCCGTGCTGCGCAAGCGCGAAGAGCAGTGACGTCACACGGCGCACAGGTGGCGGGGCGGAGCCGCCGTCGCCGCCGTCGCCGCGGGCTCCGCTGCCCCCGCGCGCGCGCCTCGCCAATCTGCGCAAGCGCGAGCAGCAGTGACGTCACACGGCGCACAGCTGGCGTGCCGGAGTTGGCCGGAGCCGCCGCCGCGGCTCTACCGCCACCGCACGCGCCTCGCCGGTCTTCGTATTCCAGAGGAGTGACGTCATAGCCGTGGCAGACGCACTGGCGCCGCCGCGTGCCCAGCTGTGTGCCTTTGTTGCGCAGTAGCCAAGTCTGACGCTGCACCGGAGCTGCTTGATAGCGCCTCTCATTTTGTGCGCATAAGCTCACGCTACGTATATCTTGGCATAGCCGAGCTAAGCCACCGCAATTTTTCATCCGAAACAATCGACGAATTGCTTAAAACGTGTAAATTAAACTATGCTACTTTTATCTATTTAATCCGGAGTAATGATTTTTTGTTTCACTCGAAAAATAAATAAGAACTATGACTAACATTGAAAGGCACATTCAGTTATATGTGAACGCTGTAGCTATTTTTTCCCCGGAGTTATAAAATAAAGAAGCTCGGGGCGTCTACAATGTCGAGGTTTCACTATGGCACTTTGCAACAGCCGTAAATTTCGCACCGAAACAGGCACGAAGTGACAATTTTTTAATTAATTTTACGAAAGGTTTGCAACGTGTACCCATAATATTAAAAATTACCATAAAAGATTTCTATGCAGAAAGAAAGCAACGAAACACATCAAGTAAACACGTTTTAGAGGCACATTCATAAATTATTTACCGACAAACGATTCATATAAAGCGTCTCAAAATATCCAAATGAGCACCTTTAAATGAATTTTACGAATTTACAAGGTGATTAATTTTAACTCGGACAGCTTTAAAAGAAAGAGGGGGGGGGGGAGTTAGACGAGTTATGTCTTCACCATGTATATCAGGCTCGGCGGACATCAGGGCCTAAACATGATTGTAAAATCTGAGACTGGGGCATGGAAGAGAACACAACAGCAGGTAGAAAAAGAGGAGGCAACGTCTCAAACTGAGCTGCAAAGTTTGCAAAGTTTGAGACGTTGCCTCCTCTTTTTCTATCTTCTGTTGTGTTCTCTTCTATGCCCCAGTCTCAGGTTTACAGTCATGTTCAACTTACACCAGCTCGCCTGCACTCTGACTATTTTTTCGTTAATCAGGGCCAGCTAAACTCGTCAAACACAAAGTTGGGGGCCGAAGTTCACGGAGCGCACCGATTGGCCTATCCCGACGATGACTTCGCGCTTTTTTCGCCGACGTCCAATCGGCGCGCTCCGCGAACTTTGGGCTCCAACTTTGTGTTTGACGAGTTTAGCTGGTCCCAGATGAGGAGATAATCGTCATGAGTTAACTTAGATTGTGGGCACCCTGTCGGCTCCCCAGCCCAGCTGCCCACTGCGGGTTACAGGAGGCGAACTTTTCCCGCGTGGCGGCGACGTCACGCCGGCCATGCGCACATCGTACGCGCCGCCTAGATAAGGCGGATGAGCGGCGGCGCACAGCCAGTCGCTAGCTGGACTCGGGCGCCGCCGGTGTTCCTTGGTTTCTGTTAGTATTATAATCGTCCATGTCCAATTAAATGTAGTTTCTTGTTCTTGAAACCGCTGGCTCCGTGTTAGGTTAGGTTAGGTTCCTTCGGGTCGGGTATGCAGCAAGGCAAACCGACCACAACTTATTACCAAGAATTCTGAATTAACTTCTTTATTGATTAGTTATAAAGGTCATGCTGAAATTGGACTTGGCTTACTAAAAGGCTAATGTTTTTTGTATATTAATCGATCATTTTTCGCGGTTTATCGCTCAATTCAAAAATTTCGCGCAAAAAGAGCTTACCAAGCTCTGCCCACGGCAGCGTTTGAAGGAGTGACGTCGTCGTTTGAATAATGTCGTCACAATCTTGGCAGTGTTTCCTTGGTGGGTGCGCCGACGACACAAGTGACGACGTAACCTAAATGACTACGTAAGTCTTCCAAGCGTCATTGTGGGCAGGGCAAGATGCGCTTTTTTTACGCGCCATTTTTAAATCAAGCAAAAAAAAAACACGGAAATCGTTTGATTTATATTTAAAAAAAAACATTACCATTTCGAAAACTTCCTAAATTGTTCTGGTCTCTGATAGTCATTGACGTCAATACTGCAATTCCAACACGACCACTAACACCAATAATAATAAAAAAATAATAAACACATTTTAGTTAATTAGTCAACTTAGCATTATAGATTATCCCCGCATCTAATGTATGTTCATTCGTCCGTTACTTCGTTCGTTCGTTCGAATTAAAGTCGAACACCCCGTACAGAAACACATGCTTAGCCGTTATTGTAGTTTTGTCGTTAAACCATGCAGACATGCACCTCCGATTTCTCCAAAAGTGGCAAAATTGCACGTCACTGTTGAAAAGAAAAACTCCATATTTTATCTTTTCTAAGCTCTTCTGAACCGTTTGCGGTGACTTGTGAAGACAAAACATTGAGTAACGTATATGCTTGCACAAGCATATATGTATGCACTGAGAAAGTGAGGGAGAGGAGGAGACGAGGGGGACGCCAGAACGCCGAGATCTGATTGGACAGTTTGACGGGTAGACCTAGCTAGCGGCCTCTGTCTCCACTGCAAAACTCGTTGAACGCGTTAGAACGCGGAATGCCTGCGTCCGGCGTTTGGCTTTCGCATTCGAACGCGTTCGGCGAGTGCAGTGGAGACAAAGGCTGCTAGCTTAGGTCTACCCTCTAATTTTTCCAATCAGAGCTCGGCGTTCTCTGATGTCCCGGCGCTAAAAAATAATGTTTTCTTTCTTTTTGTGAAAGTGAATCGCCCACCTTCAGCGTCGTGGTCGGCAAGGTTAAGGCGCTGTAATGTGTCAGCCTGCTTTGTCTACTGGCTATGACCTTAGCCGCTGTTTGTTATTTATTCATAGCCCTTCACCTTTTTTTATTTCAGTGCCAGGTGTTACAGGCATGACCTGATCTTGCTTTGCTCAGCAATATTGTTTGTTGTGCGCGTCAGCCAAGGTTGATGTTCGGGCTTTGCAGGCAAACCGTCAGCGTTTCAGCAGCAGGATATGGCAAAGCGTAACAAATTCGTCTGGCTCGACGCCGAAATGCTGCCTGCTGGCAACATGCCATATTCATTTAAGCGTGGACTCATTTTCGTCGTCTGGTGAAATTCGCTAACGCTCAATTATTGTGAAAAAGATCCCCAGTGCGCTTTGTGGGCATGTACGGTTCTGGTGAAGTCGGTCGTTTTGATGCTGCGGCATCAACCGGTGAGTCCGCTGGGCGAAAGACCTGCTCGCGGTTCGAAGACCAGCAGACTTATGGTTGAACTGCTGATTCAATGTTGCTTTATGCAGGCCAGTGCAGTGAAAATGCCCGTAGAAAAAAGGCCGCCGTTTTTAAAATCGTGTTATGTCGCGCGTTTTTGGCGCGTAACCAATGCCATTACAGTTGATTGTTGGTCAGCAGCAAATTGCGGATGCTGTATTATCTCTTCGCCGGCGTCTGGATTATCGCGTTGGGCTGGGTAAGGTTGATTGGTTTACCGTGGTGACATTGGCCTTAACCGATATTTCGTCTGGCTGTGCAAGATTACGTTGTGCTGGAACGCGATTTCTTGATCTCGATGCGGTCATCGCTGGCAATACTCTCTCGGCGCTGTTCAGCTGGTCTGCGAACTGAAACAAACGCAAAACATTCAATCTGCTGACCCGGCAACCCGGAGGACTCGCAGCGACCTTATAAGATTAATTCTGTACAGCGTGATGAAAAATGCTGGAACTTTCCCAGGCAAACCGGATAACCGGATAAGTTCAACATTTCCAGGATGAATATCGCCAGTATTATGACGTCGTCTGGATATGAGGATCGGGCTTGATTTATTTTATTTCAGGCGTGGGACTGCGCAATCAATGCCGTGATGGACTTATGATGTTATCAGGTGTTAGCGGGTATTCTACTGCTCCCGCCAAATCATGGGTGAACTGATCTTTCGCGTCTGTTTGTGGTATGCATTCATTGTGGTGCAAAATGGCGTGGTGATTCAGTTGCTGTTTAAACAACCGTGGCTGGCTGGCAGCAGGATAAATCATCAGGTTGTCTTCCAGGCGAAGTTCAACGAGCCGCTACATTTCGCCACATTGCGGAGCTAAAAATGATCTGTTGGCGAATACCTACAATGCGCTTATCTTCTATCGCGCACATCAAAGTGGTGACGCTCATCACCCCCGCTGCGCGTGACTACACCGGCTGCGACCGGATGCTGCTGGAGCATCCGCTTTGATCGCCGGGCGCTTCGTCAGCTGGCGACCGGGCATCTACGTTACTCAACCGCTGCTGGCTGTTTATTCCGTTTAACGTTAACGACCCAGGCTTGCGGCGCTACGGTTTTACCGTAAACAACTGGGCATTGCGTTTGCTCTTGCTCAATGGCTGGTTCTGGTGATTTTCAGCAGTTGGTGCTGGACTGATTCGATGCTGGTGTCGCCGACAATTCGTTGTGATTCTTTAATGACGCCGCAAATGACTTTGCGCATGTTCCCTGACGTCCGCAACCGGTCATGCCGCTATTTCTGGCGATGCGCAATGCCGGAGATTTGCCGTGGTAGCGTCGTTACCGTAATATGGAAACTGGGGATGATGGGATAATGCTGACATCAGGCGCGGAACTGATTGAAGGTCGATGACCAACCTTTCTCTTTCCGTTAATCTATGTCGCGGCAGGTCGGCATTCGGTATGGTAACCTGCCGAAGGTTGCTCGATGGATTCTGGAGATGGTGGTGGAAGGGAAGATCAATGGCGGCAACTGCGCAATGCTGGTCGCCAGCGTTCAGCAAACACCTCATCGTCATCACCCGTTTTCTCGCAGATGTGGCTGGTCTGCCCTGGGCTGCAACACCTTAACGACTGGCGTTGCGGCAAACCGCAGTACCTCGGGATGCAGGCTTTATTCTCTGTTGGCAAAATGTTGATAAAACCGGACTGGTGTTCTGGCAAACTGGACATCATTCCCGACAGTTAATGCGGACATGACCTGATGCCTCCGTTATGGGCATGTTGGTTCGCTTAGCGACTCAGAAAAGTGTTTCGTTTAACGAACTGGATGAACGCCGTTCCCGTTCTGGAAGTCACTGCGCCAGGCTGTTGCTGTCTGGCGGTCACAGGAACAACCTTTCCTTTGCTGACGATATTCTGCTGGTCTTTCAGGCGCTGCGCGATCTGGTGGCTTATAATCCCTCTATTCCATTTCAGACCGGCGGCAATATCATCAGCCTGCTGCCGGATTCGTCAGGTTTCTTCTTTTTCTCTTTCAAAGGTAACACTGGGTAAAACCATTGGCCCCTGGTTTTTCCAGGACAGTGCTTGGACATCTTGCACCAAGCGCTGGCTGTGAAGTGAGCCACGTGGGTTCATTTGTCACGGTCTTTAGAAGGCAGCTTTCTGCCGCGCGAGGCCGCTGGTCGCATCGCCTTGTGGTCGGCTCTTTGATACGCTGCGCCGGTGGCAGAGGCCACTCGATTCAATTAACACCCGGTGACCAGGGTCCAGCAGCGGGAGACCTTCAGATGCCATTCGAGCGGCCCTCACCCCGACCTAGCCCCATTCCCAGGTGCTAAGCAGGCTCTGCGTGCTACCGTAGCGGCGTGGAGTAATTGTGCCGCCACGTCTCGAAAATTAATTACGTCGGTAATGAAAGAAGGTCCTTGTTCTCGGTCTCGAAACGTTTCTCGGTCGCTCAAGCGTCGATTATTTTTTTTTTTTTTTTTTTGCGATGGAAGAGAAAGAGCGGAAGAAAGAGAGTGTGTGCGAGAGTTTGTTTGCCCCCAGAATTTACGGCCCGCCTCTTTGCTGTTAACGTAAGGGTGGTCTTTGTTTGCTTGAGGTGGAGTTGTCAACGGCTTATCGAGATTATTCTGCTTTGGTTGCTAACCTCGCGGGCTTGCGTACCGGTTTCTTGACTTCGATATCTTTTATCGTTTGCCTGGGTTCTATAGGGTGAGGCACCGTACTCTCCGACTTTTCTCTTGGTTTCGCTCGGTTGGTAGAGGATCTGACAACTATATTAATGTCCCGCATGTCTTGAAAACCGCATCGTGACAATATGTTTCAAATTAAGTAAAAAATCAGTTCTTAGTTTTCATAGTTACTTAATATGATATAGTAAGTAACTACGAAATGTATAGGTTTTACACATCGTTGCTTCTAGTTGAAAATAGCTATTGTGTACGTACGATGTCACTTCTCTTTTGTGAGCTGTGTTGGGCTGCTGGAGATTATTTTGTTATATCATTGACTGTGTTTGGAAAATTGTGCCGATTATGTTGTTACAAACGCACGCACCGCCAACCCCCTCATGTAATGCGTCCTCAAAGACGCCCTTGAGGTTAAATAAATGAAATGAAAGGAAATGAAATATGTCTCAGCATAAAAGAACATCAAGTCGATGTACTTCCTCCCTCTTTAAAAAAATCGTTAAAAATCTGTGTAGGACCATGTTGATAAAAGTAAGCTTTGACAGGAAACAATAACCCGAAAAAGAATTGCTGTTTCTCCATTTCCATTTGATGCATTGAGTTCTGCTAGGGTTGATTTTTAGGATTTCGACTTCGACACATTTAATAACACATTTGGCATAAAAAAGATATATCGCTGGGAGTGAAAATTGTTCGAGCTTTATTGCTGCAATACAATTTGCAGGTGTATAAACGGCACAGGATATTAAATGTGTTTACAGAGCCTCGGTTCGGGGTGCGCCTCGTGCGGAAGTTGCGTGTTTGGACACAGCGCGTTGGTTCTATAAAGCTGAGACTGCAGCGGAAGCTACGTCCTCGTTGGATTACTCATATTCTGCCTCTCACCGCATCAAGTCGTCGCTGCCACCGGCCATACCCACGCGCGGAGAGCCGGGTCGAAGTGAATATCTTTTTTTAAATATATATATATATATATATATATATATATATATATATATATATATATATATATATATATATATATATATATATTATATATATATATACAGGGTTGTTTCAAGAGTGCGTGGACAAATTCGATATTGCGAAAACTATGCGTCGCACCAAAAAAGGCTTGTGTCGTTTTGGACCTGGGCCAGGGGCCTATTTAAGAAAATTATTAAAGTCCGAGATAATTATATTGTTAATTATTTTTGCGTAATTAACTTTTTTAATATTGGGTTTAAGGGCATGGTTTCAATTAGAAAATTGCTCATCATCATCAAAAAACACTAAATCAACAAATTGCAGAACGATAGAAGGCACGCGAAGCATTTTATGGCTTTCTGAAAAACCGTACGAATTCGACTGGTTTTTCAGTTTCGGTTTGTTATCGGAGCGCATCTCAGCCCCGGCGGCAGCGCGCCCCGTGGAGAGATAGTGCATCCAACCTCTGCTGCGCTGTCATCGCGCGACGCAGCAGAGGCTGGTTGCGCTATCTCTCCACGGGGCGCGGTGCCGCCGGGGCTGAGATGCGCTCCGATAACAAACCGAAACTTAAAAACCCGTCGAATTTGTACGGTTTTTCAGAAAGCCGTAAAATGCTTCGCGTGCCTTCTATCGTTCCGCAGTTTGTTGATTTAGTGGTTTTCGATGACGCTGAGCAATTTTCTAATTGAAACCATGCCCTTAAACCCAATATTAAAAAAGTTAATTAGTCGAAAATAATTAACAATCTAATTATCCCGGACTTTAATAATTTTTCTAAATGGGCCCTTGGCCTAGGACCAAAACGACGCAAGCCTTTTTTTGTTGCGACGCGTAGTTTTCGCAATATCGAATTTGTCCACCTTTCGTGAAACACCCTGTATATATATATATATATATATATATATATGGGTGGTTTCATCTCAAATCGTGCAGGCAAAAAGGGTCGAATTTTTAATTTCGCTGAAAAAATATATGTTATGGCGTCGTCTCTAAAAACGCAGTAGCCACAAACCGCAAGTCCGTCGGATTTTTTGTTCTCGACTTACGAATTTTAAAAGAGGCCGCGGCGGAAAGCAGTGTTTTTCACATCCGTCGTGGGTCGGATGTTTCGCTCGATCTCCCGTCGTGGATTTTCAGTCCACATTATATTAACTTTTTTTCAAGCACTCTGTGGGCACAGGTAAAACGCTCTAATACCATGAAATAATTTTAGGCGTTTTGCTTTTTTTCTGTAAAAATGTCAAAAACGCCCCTCGGTCAATTGTTGACGAACTTTGACAATTAAATACTGGCGATCTACTTGGGTTACATCAATATTTTTTATGTCTATGGAGAGCCCCAAACACGCTCTTTATAGATATTATAAAATGATTTAGCTGTATTAAATATCCTTAGCGGGACGTTTACGTTAATGTTATGCGAAAACCAAAAAGTACCAATTTTAAGATCGATTTTCTCAAAAAACCCATTTTTTATTTTTTGTATTTTTTGTTAAAATGTAGATATGATAGTTGTCTACTCGAAAAGCAAGTCGAGAAAGTGTATATTTCGTTTTGTGTGTTATGTCTTTTTGAGATTCAGGGGGGGGTGTCCAGGAAAAACTAGGGGGTCTATACCTACCTAGGGGGGTCCAGGGAATCCTCTGCCCCCAGACTTCTAAAAACGGTCCTGACAAGATAGAGCAGCAGCTCATTTTAATACGAAAGCATTAGCTGTCTCTATGGAGCGAACCGGCGTTATCAGCTTTTTGAAGCCGTAGCGCAAACGGCACCTGAATGCCCTGTCCCGGGGAGCGAAGCCTGTATGTCTGCTTTAGCAGACGAATTGACGGAAAATCCCCATTCGGCTGGCGCGGCGGCTTTCAGTTCCAAGGAACGTGCCACCCCACAGAGAAGCCCTCTCCATGGGCGGGCGGCCCGGCCGCCGCTATGAGGGAGAGGTGGCTGGGCTCTAAGGCAGTAGCGGCCGGCCGCAGAGCCCGCCCGGGCAGCCTACGCAGAGGTCGCATTCGGCCGGGCTCTAGCGCGTCTTGCAGCCTATCAGGAGTACTGCCACGTGATATGGATGCTATTCGCCTTCCTCCACATTGAGTGGTCGTAAGTGTCTGTAGTTTTTTTGATTGGCAGATATAAACATATTAAATTGAGTGAGCTCACCGGATTGGCATGGCATGGCGTCGGGATTGTCATATCTGCGCTTGGATCAGATTAATGATCGCTTGGGTCAGATTAGGGCTGCAACGCGCGGATTGAATTCAGGGACGCTCGGATTGCAAAGGAAAGTCGGCAGCGATTAGCATGAAACGTAAACTTGTGCTACAATGTTTTTTACTGCGCCAAAAGGAACTTGTCGGTTGCTATAAAGGGTGCTTTAAACCGATTCGATCCGATCCACATCATTGGAAACTACCATGAAATATTGATCGATCAACCGCCAGAGAAGTGCACGCCAGAAAGGTATCCAGATGAAAATGGCGCTGGTTTGTGAGCTTGATTCCGGTTGGCGCAGCAAAACCGAACTGTAGCAAAACCGTCGGGTCATGCTCCGCTTCCACGGTAACCCGGCAGACTGTGGATTCTGCGGCCCCTCTGACCGAGATAAAAGCGTCGGAGCAAGGCACGTGACAACACGCCGTAGTCAAGTGCCACGGAGGCCTCAGTTACCCGCCACAGCAGCAAGCGTCGTCACGGCAGTAAAACTGAGTTCTATTCTTCTTTACTTTAACGGCGATTGAACTCCAGCGCGGTGCATGCGTACATACATATAAGGAACCAATATTTACAAGTATCCGCTCCCGGTGCTTAATGCGAAAGCGTCGCCTGTCCCATGAAGCGTGCTGACGTCATCAGCTTGAAGCGGCGAAAACGGCACCTGGTTTCCGCGGTCCCAGCACGAGCGAAGTAAAGCTGGTGCATTTCGCCTTCGGTTCCATTGGCTGGCGCGCGTCGAGCGGGGCTCCCATTGCGGCTGCTGCGCTCGATCGGTTCCCACGACCGCTCATCCCGCGCTGCTTGCGTGTCCATCAGCGCGCCGTTGGCAGTCCACGAGGTCCAGCGTGTTCCAGGGGAGTACGCGCGCTGACCTGGTGACGAAAAGTACGCAGCAGACGAAAAAGGGGAGCGGACGAGCGGCGTGCATGCTTTCGCATTCACAACTCATAAGAAGTGCTTAGGCTGTACCTCGAGCTTTTTTGTTTTCTCCTGTAGCGCCGTGGCCGTATGGCCATCGCCGCCACGTCAACCGGACGGCCACGGCGATACAAGTGAGAAAAAATCGGAAGTAAATACGAATGTGACAGCTTTTTTTACGTTATCGCAGTTAATACAGTTGTGAATTATGAGTATTGCTTGTCGATCGCCAATCGACTGCATCCGCTCAAGACATTGCCCTGGCATTAGCACCCGCCACAGATTCGCGGCTAAATTGAGCGCATGTTTGTCTCATGAATTGTTCCCGAAGAGCTCTGCTCGCTACTCTATAGCGACGGCAATGTTGCGGGGGTGGACGTTCATCCGAGGTTGGATTTGGTTTCGTAGGAGAGCGTCTCTTGGACAGCAGAGACAGCGGGCAGCCACCATAGAGCAAGGTTCCTCCCGACCTCGCAACTGGCGCAGTGACTCTCTTACGCTCCCGTGTGACGTCGGGTCACTTGCCTCTACTCCTGACGCTCTTTTGGGTCGCGGAGTCGTAGCCTCCACAGTTCGCCATGTTATCGTGAAACGGTGTACAGAAGAAACCGGCGGCAGGCGTACTCGTGCGTTCGAACTTAGAGCGGTGTTTGAGTAAGCCTGTCCAACCTCAGGAGATGTCCGAGTTGGGCGGTTTCGATCATCGGGGTATTCACTGATTGGTGGAGGATGTAACAGCCTGATCTAGAGGAAAATATTCGCAATACTTGAAGATGCACTGAATAAATACGTAAATTAATAAATAAAAAGCTTAAAGCTTATTCAGGTAGGAGCACTAACTAAAGATGCACAAGTTAAAATAGGTTGTAAGTTTTTCTGTAACTAAGCCCATCTCCCATTTTAACATAACATTTCTTGCAGACGACTCAAGGGCATGAGCCCGGAGGGGGGCGGGGGGGGGGGAGGTCACGGCAAATGTCACAGCAATGCAAACGTGACATTTTGCATTGCTTAAAGTCACAACTCAGACTACGTTTTTTGGTCTAAACATATCTTTCGGCATTGTCACTTGCTGAGCTGCCTCCGTAAGTTGCGGTGATTGGCTCTCCGAGTGTTGTTCGGGAAAGTAGACGCACGGGCTCTTTTAGAGTGTAGCCAAGCAACGAGAGCCTGCAGAGGGTCTTCACTACAGAGCACCTGCGTCGATGCTCGCCAAATTGCCCAAACACACAAAGTTTTTTTTTTGTCGTTGTTTTTGTTGTGTTCGTTCGAAGCGGCGGAGATGTTGTAGATTGTATCGACAAGATCTAATTAAAACTGAAAGAAGATTACGCAACGTAACGACGCAACTTTCTGCGACGCCAGACAGATCGAACGCAGAGAAAAGCAAGACAGTGAATGTGCGACGTAGAAAGTCGCTGCTGGATATTGGGAGATCATACACGAGCCTTTGGCTTTCACTGTTTCTCGTCCACAAGTATGCTTACAGCAAATGAGGCCAATGCTTTATAAGTGTTCTGTGTTTGGGTAGTAATTCAATTACAGTAATTGAATTACTGCAATTCAATTACTTTTTTGGTAATTTGTAATTGTAATTAATTACTCTCGGCTAAAAGGAATTGAAAATGTAATTTAATTCCTTTCCAGCGTCAGTAATTGCAAATTTCCAGGCACAATTACAATTACTTTTGCAAGACTTTCGGCGCCAACGGAACCTCCCTGAAAGCCTCAGCGCTCACACAAGCGGCCTAGCGCTCGGTGACACACTCGCACACATAGACACGCACGCACATACACGCACAACAAAAATAGTTGTTGCTTACACTGCGGGCTGGGAGACAATTCCTTTAGAGTCTATTTCAACGGCGCCGTGTGGCGCCGTCTGCGAAACGAGCAGAAAACAATATAGCTTAAACATGCCAAAATATTGAGAAAAAAACATTAGCTTCAGCTTTCAGCCAAGCTTGGGAATTTTAATTGTCTATAAATGCCTTTTTTAGTTTTATACGTCCCTCTTTTAGTTCTGTCGCATATTTGTATCATTGTATTATTTTCAAGTTTATTTCCTGTTGGTTTTCGGATATTATTTGCATGAGCATTTTGGAGACTGACCTCGCACCCGTGAATATTATGACCAATGATTCAGAAGCCCCGATTCGGTTCTTGTATATTTCTGAGCCATTATAATTTCAATTTAATGTAAATAGTTTACAATACCATGATGTTTGTATGCCAATGTGGTCGTATTAGCGCGAGCGGATTTTAGCTTTATATTAATACTTGTAAAATATTCATATAGGACTAATTGTCGTATTTTTATTTGCCTTTCAAGGCTAACAAAAGTCTGTCAACCCAATTTTTCTTTAGCGGTCTGGCGTCTTCCGGCATTGAAACTACTTTATTCTTATTTTATTAAAACTATAAGAACGTAGTACTTCATTGCCCCAAACTGCCAAGTTCTATCATGAATTTAAAGGGACCATGAAACGATTCTGAAATCGAATTTCATCCACCGCACGTCGTAAGAGGTGTGAAAAGAAACACAAAGACACAAACATAGGGAGCAAAAAAAATTCTTTGCTATAGAACTTCTAAAGAAAACTGGACTCTTTTGCGCCTTCTTTCCTTCCAAAGCTCTCTGCCTTTTCACTGCGATGCATCCGCGGAATCGCAGCACGTCAGCCGAATCCACGTCGCCTATTGGGTAAGAGCCTACCTCATCAGCACCGCGATCCTAAACAATAAATAGCCGGCGAATGTTTCTAAAAGTTTTGTTAAATAATATTCAGATCCACATTTTGTAGCATAATTAGAGATGTGACGAAAATTGCCAAATTTGATAATGCTGAGAGCCAAGCGCCATCTATCGCGTGGTAAACGAAGCAACTACTGCGCTAGCGCAATAGGGCCGACAGCGTCGCTCAGTTTTTTGGTCGCGGACATAGAGTTATTATAATGTACGCTAGAGGTTCAACTGGCGCTAGTGTCTATGCGACTTCCGTAGACGCAAGGTGAAGCAGACAGCAACCAGCCTACTTTTGCGGTGCTCCTGTGCATTCTCTTCGCCGGAAAAAACGCGCGTGCATTTTTCTCTTCGCCGGAAAATAACACGGAATACTTTGGTTATTTGGGTCGTACCGAATAGTATGCACCTTGATTAACATTGTAAAAGTGTAATTGCTTTAGTTAGCGCATTTTTCTTCATCAGTGAACGATGTTTTACTTCGCTACATTTCAGTCCCAAACATGTGTTCCGCAGCAGGTGCGTAAAAATAAGCGACGATTCTAAGCAAAATAACAATCGAAAGGTATAGAGTGCGTTCAGGCTCGCCAGCATTCCGGTGACGCTTATTTATTGATAATGTGCCAGTCCTGTCACAGTATAGAAAATAACCCCGTCGTGCATGAGCGGATAAAAAATATTCAAAACGTAGATAATAAAGTACATATGCTATGAAAGGTGTCTCTTCGTATTGTTTTCTCTGCCGGGCAGCTTTTATCGGGCACTTGTTCTCAAAGATTTCGAGCGTGCGGGCATGGGCGTACCAACCGGGGGGGGGGGGGGCAAGGGGGGTGCTTGCCCCCCCTAGTTCGCAGAGGGGGGTGGCAAGGCATGTGCCGGCCCCCCCCCCCCTGAAACGGCCGCCCACTGAGCAGGGCAAGAAGCTGGCCGAAGCATGCGCCCAAGGGGTACCAGGCCAGCCCCTCGGCCCTGGAGGGCGGGGGGGGGGGGGGGGGGCGTCTGCTTTGCCCCCCACTCAAAAAACAAGTTAGTACGCCACCGCGTGCGGGTGATGTTTTCAACGCAGAACAAACATCTTCCCACATCTTGACGAGCAGAAAGAATAAAGCGGAACCTGCTTGCTTATTTAAAATCCGGAATACATTACGTGGCCTTCAATTTATTTTTGATCGTACATACACGGGTAGTTACTGATCCAGTATTACTGCGTAGTTCTTGCCGTCTCCCTTAATTTCCAGATGTCCTTCGTTCGTTTTGCACGTATATCCCTCATGCTGAAAGCGCCGACGTCGTGTTCGCGCTAACAGTGTCCGACAGAGTGCACATAAATACACGTACGAAGCCATATTAAAGGGTAACTGCAAAGAGAAAAAAGTGTTTTTTAAACAGCCTAATTGGGACAAGCATGTCACGAAACAAATCTTCCGCGAAAAAACAATTTTTTTCTAGCAATATTTACGCCACAGGACGTAATTTAGTCGGAGTCCCAACCTCTCCGCATTTGAAACTCCCGCTCTTTCGACGCCCGCGGAGTGGCTGTTATACGTCACTCCGTGACGTATAGCAGCCACTCCGTGACGTATAATACCAACTTTGTGGCGCGCGATTTAAAACGGACGAAATAGCCGCAAACTAAAAATCAGTCCCGCGCAATAAATATTGCTGTAAAAATTTTTGTTTTTGGCGGAAAAATTGTTTTGTGACATGCTTGTCCTAATTAGGCTGTTTAAAAATACACTTTTTTTCTTTGCAGTTACCCTTTAAAGCACCGTTTTTAAAGACTGCAGTGGAAGCTACGTCCTCGTTGGATTACTCATCACGCGGCTCTATCGCACGTCGTCACGCTACCGGCCATACCCCGCGCGGAGAGCCGGGTTAAGTGATATCTTTTTTTTTAAATATATATATATATATATATATATATATATATATATATATATATAATTTATATATATATATTCAATGGGACAATGGGGCACATTTTCGCCCGTTTTCGGTTTCTGGCGCCATAGAGCACCATGTGTTCGAGAGCTCCGCCGGCCACCATTTTCCCAATGACATCTTCAGGAAATCACTTATAAACTTTTGAATAAAATACCGGTTCGCACTAAAACTTTGACATCTGGTTCGGACCTCTAGCGCTATTTTCGGGTAGAAAATGAGCGTTCGGCGACGCGTAATTTATTTTTGCGGTGAGAGAAAAAGAATAGTAAATTGTTCTTGGGGAAACCCTGTATCTACATATTTTTTTTTCTTTTTTGTTTAAAAGAACTTGATCAGTACACACGAGTTCTGTATTAGTGGAATAAGAACTCGGGTGTTTTTGAACTTAATCACCATCAATTAACTGAGCTGTGGGTGCATGCGCAGCGTTCGATATACCGCACAACAGATCAACAGCGCATGCTCACAAGGCGTTTCACAGCCCAGCAGACAAAGATGGCAGCGCGCAGATGGCGATTTTCTCAGCGTAGGTTCAGACGCAGGCGACGCTACGAGCTAATGGGACTAATCAAAGAGTGTCAAAAGCTCAAGTCCCTGTTTTTTTGTTTTTTGTTTGTTTTTTTTTGGCCGCGGGGGGGGGGTATGATTGCTTCAGCGATTATAGAACACGTACAGAAACATTACGAACACGTCTATCATGTAGGCACGCGTATCATGTACCAAACACCTTAACTGGGCATGAATGTGCGCTTTTGACGCTCTCTGATTGGTACCATCAGCTCGTAGCGTCAGCTGCGTCTGGACTTGAGGTAAAACGAAGTGTAGAAGGTTCCAGGCGATTGCATATGGCTACCCAGTTTCGTTATCCCGCTCGGAATAAACCCTCGTCAAAACTCAATCTGACCGCCCTGTGTCTCTTAAGAGCTAGCACTGATAGTAGAGGATAGAAGATTGGTGCAAAAGATGTAGGGGAGTGTGCGATTACGTACACAATTAATGGGTTAAATATTTTAGCTGAAGTAACTGTAGGTTTAACGGGGGACGGAAGTTTGGGTCCAAATATCAAAAGGAACGATAGAAAAGATTCTAGGCTACAGGGTGCATGCTATCGACTTGTATAAGTATAAATGGTATACCCACCCGCATTCATCCTCAAACTATTAAATTTTGACGATATTATCCGACTTTTGTGTGCTACATCTTATCAGTGATATCACTTGCCCGATTGAGAACCTGCGTTTGAGCACATGGTAAACAAAAACATCATGCATGTCTTAATTAGTTTTCGGTTCAGCAGCCCAGTTCGATTGGGATTGCAGCGTTCATTATCTATATTACAAATACGAAATCCGTGTATTTTGATGGTAAATACGGTGTGACTACAGAAATAAAAAAAAAAGACGCCCAAAATTTATAACGTGTTTATAATCATACGTTTACATCGCATTAACTAGAAAAAGGCTGAGATGTTTTATGATAACGATTGTAAGCAATTTGAAGAAAAGTGTATGTAATTCGACTTTAAAACAAACTACAAGTCAAAAGAGTTTTTAGAGCAAAAAAAAGCAAAGAATGATTCGCCCACTTCTCTGGAGTAATGTTGCGCGGGTCATATATGCACTCGTGGAAGCAATAACCAACCCAACGTCGGAAAGTAACATTTGCTGGTGGCGCTTGCTAAATATATTATGCTGTAGAGCATTTGTTCGTAGCGTAAGTTACATACAAAAACTTGCGACTTTTTTTTTTCGGCGAAATCTGTTTTACATTGACCTGTGTTTTATTGTGCTTTTTAAAAGTAAATATAGTACACAAAGCTTTTACAGAGTAATATAGTACAATTGCTTAGCACTGAAGATTTCAGTGCTAAGCAATTAAAAGTTAGTAAACAGGATCCAGAGCAAGCAGGAACTAGGAAAGTAAAGAGAAAGTAATCTTTCAACAATAAAAGTATTCCTATCAGTATTTATTACTTTCTTTTTTTGCGAGCGTTTTGTGGCTTACCCCGAGATGCAAAGACGCGGTGGCCACGCCTGTCCATCATTCACATACTTGAAATATACATTTGAATACAACTGCGCGCGAGGTACCCAACACGATGACAAAAGCCGATCATCTCATACGCGGGAGGAGTGCATCGTTCTCCACGGGGACGAGCATTTCAACGAACCAAACACCGGAGAGACTGGTTCTAAAAGCGAACCGATCTTGTTTATCAGGTCTGCACTGGGTCGGTAAAACTCGGGTCGCGCTCTATGTGGCCCCCGCTGTTGACAATGCACCCTACGTGACAGAGCAGGTGACAGAGAAACACGGGCAAGATTGAGCCCCGGCGCGGCGCCAGCAGCGAAGGAATTCTTTGGATTCCTCGAACCTGATTCAGCGTGCCTCAAAAGGTTGACGTCGATGGCCAGGGGCTACAAGTGCAGCGGCAGGGCTTCGCGGCGCTACAAGCCAACTTGGCGCCTCCACGCCATTTTCAAAGGCGAGCTTCCTGAGTCGGGGAGGCCGGGGACAAGAGGGACGCCCTATTGGCAGACAATGGACCGAGGGATATGCCTGCCTGCAGAGGCGGGTATTATTCCCCAAGAGCAAGACTTTCCTGCTTTCAAAGCGGCCCTTTGTGGTAACGTCTTGGGGTTGGGTCATCCAGGTTCGTTCGAAGGAGCCAGGCACAGCACTGAGTCAGGCTTAAAGGGATGTGCGACCCAGTGTACCAGCCAGGACAGGCTCCAAGAAGGTATTCAGGAAGGGCTCGTATTTCGAGTCGCTGTCGCATGTCTTTCTTTCTTTCTTTTTTTCTTTATTTTTTTTTTTTTTTTGTTTTGTTTTTGCGTGCGTGCTTATGATGGGTTAGGGGAGAAACCTGTCGTCTCGTACTGACCGTCCCTGAGCGCTAGGTTTTTAACTTCGTTCTTGGGGAAAAGGTAAAGGATTGCCAGCCAGTGCTGCGCCAGGCCTTCTCCCTCCCCGTTCACCTGTTCTTATGTAAGGTACCCTCCGGGGTCATTGTGCGCGGGCTCTGTATTGTTGTGCCCTTACGTGGTGGCTGGTGGGAAAGATGCACTTTTTTATGGGCGTCAAGTATTTGAAGAATGCGGCTGGTTGTTGAACTCGGGCTTCGCATAAAAAAGACGGGCTTCCAAGACCTGTCTTCAAAGGGGGTGGTGGGTTTGATTGGGTGGGGCGAACCAGTTAGAGATTTATATGCACGCGAAACATCCCCTCCCCCTTTCCAGACTCCTCATTTCCTAAATTCAGTCACGTTAAACATTCGACAAAAACTCAGAGCCGTCAAGGCTTTCTTCTTCTTTTTTTGTAGTTGGTTTGAGGTGTGGTGTAAAATGACCGTTCACTGGCATTTTTAGGGCAAGAAAACTAGCGGCCATATATGTTGCAGGGTACAGAAAGGGCGGGAAAAATTTTAACTCGACGTGAATTATTTCTAGGGAGAACCAGGTAATCTTGAAGCGTATGTCGTCCTTTCATACAAGCGGTGCTAAGAGTGAAACCTACCCGTAAGCCTCATATCTAAAATCTCGAGTCAATACTATAGTTGGTGATATGTTAACAGTTCAGGGGTAGCCCCCCCCCCCGCCCTCCCCCCCTCTTCTCCATTGCCGAGCGAACGCTGGAGAAGAGGTCACCTTCTCTCCAGCGTTGACTCGGCTAAAGTGGAAAGAGGTGGGAGGAGCTTCCCCTGAACTCTTAAGCTGTCACTGACAAACTAGCGTTCGCGAGTGACACCAGATTCAACAGGAATCTCAGGTTCCTCTTGGTGTTACTCAGGAATGTATTGCTTTTTTTAGCGTAAACAATCAGGTCCAGTCTTGATTTCGTCGTTTCGAGCTAGTTTCACAGTGAACCGTGGGACAATAAGCATGATGAAATCACGAATAAGGAAGCACGGTCATAATTCGGTACCCTTTCCGACGAACTCTGCACCGTTCTTCACAGGTGAATTTATACATAACTGTCGAAATAACAGGCCAGGCATTGTATCAAAAAAGTTTGGAAAGTTAAATACCAACTTCATTGGTTAGAATAAGATTCAAAACGTTTGCCCATCTAGCTAGCTCATTTATCTGTGTTCCTTTCAATATACTTTCTAATTTTTGCACCCCCCCCCCGCAAAAAAAAAAAAAACGAGAACGATTGAGATTTAAACTCTATATGGCACTGAATCGTATCACCCAAGACATAAAGTAAATAAGCAAATGTAAGTAGACGTTGCACCTGGGTTCCACGAACACAGGGATACCCAAAGATCGTGCATAACGTGCCTTGCTGTTCTCTTTTATGCTTCAGTTGATTATTCGAAGTTCTGTCGTGAAAAATATTACCGTTCAGACGCCCACGAAGTCGATTAGATGAAAACGATAAGCCAACCTTTCGTCCTACAGCACTCTGCAACCGTTTAGCACGAACCTTCGTGTGCGGCGGGACAAGTTCAATGTCAACTACGGGCGGAGGCCATTGTCCCCGGAGCCGCCACACATGACTTGCTCTCAGACATACATGCTGGCACAATAGAACGTTGGGCGCCCATAAAAATGAGCCCCGAAAAGGATGCTGCTATTAGAATTCCGTTTGAAGAAAGAAAAAAAAAACGACATAAAAGATGCGATTGCAGATTGAGCCCACAGACGCAGCGTATGAAAAGAAAGGTGAGGAAGAAAAAAAGATGTAGGAGAGGCAGAGAGATATCCCCCAACACACGCACACACACACACACACACACACACACACACACACACAAATAGAAATGGCTATGCATTACTTTTAGGTTTTATTTATATATGTTTTTCGGAATTTCCTACGGACATTTGAAGCACCCTCGATCAGATAAGCGCACTCTAGAAGATGTTGGAAGGGACTGAGTCTCGCTCAAGCGAGCGCGGGAGAGCCTCGGCTTGAGTAATCGGCTGACGCCGAGCATGCATACAAAACCCGTAATGTGATTCTACCCGAGAGGCCCAGGGGACGTACAGTGGTCTCTCAATAGACCCTTCTCTCGCCGACGGAGGGACCCGTACAAGAACCCAAGGAGGAGCGCGAGAGATTGGGTGCCTTCGAAGTTGGAACACCGAGAAGCAGCTAAGGACTAATCAAGTCTGAGGATTAGGGCAGGTCAGG
Organism: Ixodes ricinus; assembly: GCA_037355805.1. Taxonomy (NCBI): domain Eukaryota; kingdom Metazoa; phylum Arthropoda; class Arachnida; order Ixodida; family Ixodidae; genus Ixodes; species Ixodes ricinus. Next base: position 84,457 of record JAZHYW010003068.1, read on the forward strand.
GGAGAACTGAGATGTAAGACCTTCATTTTGACTCCTCCAATTTTGCGGGTATTGAGCAGAATAATACGAATGAGTAGCGTCAGTATCTGGCTGTATAGTTGTGTGGAAAACATGTTAATCAAACATCCTCTCACGACTTGTGGCGTGATGCTCGTTAAAAACTCCAGGCTAGCGGTCGTACTGCACTGGCGAAATGTTTCATCAATGGCGGAGACATCATCAGCCGCCTTCCCACTGTCTAAACAAATTATTGTTTACAACTTGTTTGCTGTGCTATGCACTAGCACTCGCGCAAGGAAAGCGCATTCGAAAGCTACGGGCTGGAGTTCGCTTCTCACCGAACGCTGCTTGATACTCTTAGCCATAACATAACTTATATGGTATAATACTAGACTTAGAGTCAGAACTGGCTAGAATGTAATTTAAGGATTCACATGTTAATATTTCCGTAAAACACAAAAGTGAACTTTATACGGAACGAGCCCGTGTCCTCGTGTCAATCAAAATCACACGTATTGACCAGCGCCCCGCTCAGCTATAGACGATATTCTGTAGACCAAGTCTTGAAGAACGATTTATTCTTCAACGTTAAACGCAGATAATGAAGTGTATCACAATCCCATTTGCCACAGCGCTCGAGCTCATGCACTCTAGAAAAAGCCCGTGCGTCTACCTTCCCGCACAACACTCGGAGGCAGCTCACAACTTACGGAGGCAGATCAACGATTGTCGATGTCGAAACATAAATTTAGACCAAAAAAAAAAAAAACGCAGTCTGAGTTGTGACATTAAGCAATTCAAAACGTCACTCTTGCATTTCCGAATGTCACTACTCAGACTGCGTTTTTTGGTCTAAACATGTGTTTCGGCATCGTCATTCGCTGAGCTGCCTCCGTAAAGCGCAGTTCACACACTTGCCACCGAGTAGGACGGAGAGGCCCAGGGGACGAAGTGCAGTTTTAAAGCTTCTTACGACGTCTTAGAACCAACTCCGCAGCGTCGCATCCGGTCCTAAGACGTCGCAAGAGGCTTAAAAACCGGTGCCTCTCTTGGTCGTATTCGGTTACAAGTGTGTGAACGAGCCTTAAGTTGCGGTGATTGGCTCTCCGAGTGTTGTGCAAAAAAATAGACAAACCGGCTTCTTTTTTTTTTTTTTTGTAGAGTGTGCTTTGTACCCGCAGCCAATATTATGTGCTCGCGTCGCGCTCTGTTCCCTCCAAATACACCCGTGCGACAACCTTACTCCAAAGCACTCGTAGAGCCAATCTCTGCTATTTCGGCGAATTACGGTAAGGACAAACGCTGTAACCCAAAGTTCAAGTCTCAGTCAGTATGAAACTGAACTTATCGCGAGCGCGTGAAAAGTCATGCTTAATGTCACAATTCATAATTATCGCTACATTTTTTTTTTCTTTCTTCTGGTTTCGTCATTTTTTTTAACTCGCTTTGCAGATTGACGCGATTCACCTTCCGAGTGCACCGCGAGAAAACAAACGCACAGACATTTTTAGAGTGTGGGTTTGCCGCGTTGACCGTTGGTATATATACGCATATAATTCTGCACCCAGACCCGGCAAGGCAAGACGAAAGAGAAAAAAAAACAATTTGTCTAGGCTCTCTTTCAGCGTTGTTACCCGACCATTGTTCGAGAAAAAAAAATTGCCTCACATCGAACCTGTCCTTTGCCTTTCTAAGAAATGGAAGGAGGGACGTCCAGACGCTATTCACAGCTCAAAGCTGGAATACTCTGTTGCCGTAAACACCTGGCTGGGTTGACAGCCGGAAGTTAGGCAAGCGCATCACACGGAGTCGAGATATGCTCAAGTGATTTTTTTGAGTCTTCCGAAATGCAAAAGGGGGTGTCGACGTAGTCCCCACATATCTTTTCTTTTCGTTCGAAATAACTGTCTTTACCATCCACAGGGTGTTGATTAGACCCCTACAAAATGCAGTGGAAGCATCCCTTTTTTTTTCTTTTTTGTTTACGGAATTGTTTGTGAACGGAACGGTGCTTTGGCCTTCAGGGGCATCTTCTTTTCATCTTCGACGAACGATCGGGTCGAGAGGTTGGTCAGCGAGGTGAACCGACAGCTTCTCAGAGTTTTGAAGTCTCTTCATCTCTGTTCTTCTTTCCGTTTTTTTTTTCCTTGCCTTTTCGCTTTAGTTTTGTTTATGTAGCGAACATGGGCCGTAGCGGTACATGCATTGGGTGTTCGACTCTCGGGTGAATTTTAGTTTTCGAAGATCGAGTGTGCGGCGCATTGAAAATTACATGAACTACAACACTATACCGTCAGCATGTAAACAATCAGAATATGTGTGTGCGTTTTACGTTGATTGGGGGAAGGGGGAAAGGAAGGGGGGGGGCGAGGTCATGACCCAGCGTGTTAACGCATCACAGCTCGGGAGCACGTAGAGTGAAAGCTTAGGGTGCGCACTCCCAGTGCGAGTTCTTTTGCTGCGCATTCGTGTAATTAGCACACTGAGGGATGGAAGCCAGATCCCAGGTTTATATTCCGTTCACCTTAATTAAGCTGAGACATGGCCTCCGAGATTATTCGCGCGCTCTGCTCCCGACCTGTCCACACACTCAACTCCCCAGCAGTAAAAGCGAGCCGTGCCAGCTCTCTAGATTTCCACATGCGGCGCTTATGACTAGGGTTCCGCGTTTTCGGATAAATACGGAAAACTCCAAAAACCACCTGCCCGTAAAATTTTGGTCAATTCAAATTTATCCGATAAACTCCTAATTCTATGTGCCAATCCGAGTGGGCTAATGCACAACAGCTCGGAGCAGGAGCGAAAGCTCGCGCTGCAGAACCCAGGGATCCTGGGCTTAATCCCCACCCTGCCTGTTTTGATCTGGATGAGCATCGTATACCGGCGTGCGGTCGTGTATCACTACTGCGTGGTGCACGTTAAAGACTCCAGGCTAGCGGTTTTACTTTTTATATTTATTTACAAATACTGCAGATCCCACATGAGGGATCGTAGCAGGGTGGAAAAACTTAAAACAAAGCATAAAAAGTACAAAGGAGTTACATCACTCGGAACACAAGGCGGAAAGAAATGCACTAACAGAGCCTTGACTAGTACTTTTGTAAGGAAGCCCGTTCCATTCTACAATCGTTCGGGGGAAAAAGGAAAATTTGAAACGATTGATGCGCGGTTGATAAGATGTCATGGTAAGCGGGTTTCTTCCACGGGTGGCATACCCAGTAGAAAAAGTTATATATTCATCTACGATAATTTTATACTGCCCCTTAATTAATTTAAATAAAAATCGAGGTCTACATGTGCGGTTTCTTTCTTGGATCGAGACAAACCCAAGCTTTTTGGTGAGCTCTGAAATGGAAGCATTTCTGTAGGAATTAAAAATAAATTTGTCAGCTTTGTTTTGTATTCGTTGCATGTCGTTAATACTTACTTGTCTAAATGGGTCCCAAATGATAGTGGCATATTTCATAACAGGGCGAATTAGAGTTTTGTACTCTAGAAGTCCATTGCCTGTAGTGGCTGATTTTAGAGCTCGTCTGAGAAAAAAGAGTCTACGGAAGGCGTTAGAGGAAACGAAGCTAATGTGTTTATCCCACCTAAGATCAGAGCAGATCCAGATACCCACACTCTAAAAAAAGCCCGTGTGTTTACTTTCCCGCACAACACTCGGAGAGCCAATCACCTCCACTTACGGAGGCAGCTCAGCGAATGACGATACCGAAACATCTGTTTAGACCAGTAATCGCATTCTGAGTTGTGACATTAAGCCATGCAAAACGTCACGCTTGCATTGCTTAATGTCCCAACTCAGATTGCGTTTTTTGGTCTAAACATATGTTTCGCCATCGTCATTCGCTGAGCTGCCTCCGTAAGTTGCAGTGATAGGCTCTCCGAGTGTTGTGCGGAAAAGTAGACGCACAGGCTTTTTTTAGAGTGCAGGTACTTGAATTAATTTACCTTTGTTATGATATGCTCATTAAGACGATAGTGGAATGAAAGTGGCTTCTTTTTGTTAGTAACTAACATACAGACAATTTTATCATTGTTTACACATATTTGCCAGGTATTACACCACTTCAAAATCTTATCTAAATCATCATTAAACCTAATTTGATCATCAACACATCGAACTTCGTTATACAACACACAGTCGTTGGCATAAAGACGTATTTGAACAGAAATGTCAGGAATACCGTTGATAAATAACAAAAACAACAAAGGAGCAAGTACCGAACCTTGAGGTACACCAGAATCAACCAAGAGCAAGGTAGAGCACTCATTATTAAAGTCTACATATTGATAAAGGTTTGTAAGGTATGCTTGTATCCAACCAACAATCTGATCATTTTTGAAGTAATTATTTAAATTTTCTATGAGCTTTACATGTGACACTTTGTCGAACGCTTTTGCGAAGTCGATAAAAATTACGTCTACCTGACTTTTTTTGTTCAAGGCGGTAGCTAGGTCGTGAACTGTTTCAAGCAACTGAGTTGTTGTGGAAAATCCTTTTCTGAAGCCATGTTGACAGCTAGATAGTACGTCATATGTTTCAGGAAATTCAAAACTATGTTTATTTATAATGTGTTCAAGATTTTGCAGACAGAACAAGTTAACGACATAGGTCTGTAGTTAGCCAATACCTGTTTGTTTCCAGTTTTGTGTAAGGGTTTAATTCTGGCCATCTTCCAATCGGTCGGCAATTTGTCTTTTGATAATGATCTATTGAATATAATGATTAAATACTTGGCGATAAACTCTGCATATCGTTTTAAAAACGCGTTTGGCAATCTATTTGGAGCACTGGACTTCCTTGGGTCTAGATTTAAGAGCAAGTTAATAATTCCTTGTTTATTTAAATGTACATTTTTAAGAGGTGGAAGATGGTCACACTTGGTTAAAGGGGTATAATTTTAACATCACGTGTAAACACTGATTAAAACTGTAGATTGAAGAGATTAGCTATTTTTGGGGGTCTGTTTCAAGAGAACCGTCGACCGTAAAAGTGCTGGCGTTTGTAGTGGTTGGTAAGATCTGTGTCCTAAACTTTCCCGGTGACGACACCATAAAGTTGGGAAGAAAAACATTGCAAAACTTACGTTTATCTGCCGTCATTTGTTTGTTTAGCTTACTGGAAAGATCTACAAATTTATATTTTTGATTCTGATTTTTATCTTTTTTCGTACTTAGCTTTTAACCGCCTTAGTTGACTCTTTAAATTAATGGACTTACGAGATATCCACGGGTTATTCCGGCTTCGTTTTATATCTCGGACTGGTACGTATTTTTTAATGCAATGATTCACAATGCCCTTAAATCTAAGCCATAGCTTGTTAACATCGGAGGAAGGCTGTGATGCGAGCAAAAGAAACTCATCAAGCTGTAAATCAAGCGTGTCTAAAATTGAAGTGTCGTCAGCATGAGCAAAATCTAGCACATTGGTGACCTTAGTCTCACATTTGATAGTTTCGTTCGATAGCATACAGAAGAACAGCATTGTGGTCGGAAATTCCTGCAACCACTTTGCAAGTAGAGAACTTTGCTATAGAATTTCCGATAAAAACAAGATCTAGAATAGAATTCGAGGTATCTTGTACTCTTGTGAAAGATTTTACTTCTTGTGATAAATCCAAAGTAAAAGCTAAATCTAACAATTCCTCATTACGTTCAAAGTCAACATTTCCCGAAAATAATTAAGCCAATCTTTGTTAGGTAAGTTAATGTCTCCACATAAAATTAACTCTAGTGTTCTTCGTTATATGCTGTGCAAGATAAGTCTTTAAATTTTGAAGATCAGAAATGGGGGAGTTCGGCGGCCTGTATACGACTCCCAGGAGATATGTTGCACCATTTATTGCGGCCTTACAAAGTACTTCTTCAACACCAAGGAATAGGGATATCATTCAAGTTCACAATCGCTAATGTTTTTCTATACAATATTGCAGCTCCACCTCCTCTGGTTTCTCGGTCTTTTCTAATGACATTGAAATCCTTAGGTTAAGTTAGGTTAGGTCACATTTGAAAATATTGTTATTAAGTCGAGCTTCGGTTAAGCAGACGACATCCGGGGAGTTGACAGCAATGATATGTTGGTGTGCAAGAGACTTATTTACCACACTAGAACAATTTACGTTGAGCAATTTAAACTCACAGGCGTATGGTGATATTAGTCATTGATTTCTAATTTCTTTGATGCAAGCTTTTCTGCCTTTGTTTCATCCCAACCGTAGGTAGTGCCGTTTATTATCATCTTATCGTACCGAAGGCTCACTTTTTTTAGTTTGATCACGCTCAGTTTCTGCGCTGTTCCATAGATTTATCCTGCCTTCATGAGCCTTAAACGAGAAATCTTCCGTGATATACGGCTTTGAGCCCTTCAGTTTTGCACAGTTGTTCAGGACCAATAATTTTCACGAAAATAAAGAAATTTTACAATTACTGGTCGCATTTTATTTTCCGATTGCCTTCCTATCCTATGACCGCGTTCAATTCCGGTTATAGTCGTTCCGATGCGGATTTTAAAATTTTCATTCGTGATTCGGGCGGTTAGCTTATCTGAAGTTTCTGCCAGTAATGCTTCAATGCCGTGGATGATAACATTATTTCTGTGGCCTCAGTTCTCAAGATCGTTAACCTTGGCAAGCAAAAACTTCACTTGATCTTCAAACATGGCCACTTTTGCATTGGCCGAGCCCAAATGATCGTTAACATCATTCATATTAAGGTTTAGGTTTGTGTCGAGAGTATCTAAACGGTCGCTGAAATTGTTAAGTTTGTCCTCTAGGGACGTTTGCTTTGCTTGATTTCCTTTGGCCTTCGAGTGATTGAAGCATAGTAAGTTCTCGATCTGCGGGGCCGGGGTTTGATTCAATATCACCGCCTAGCAAAAGAAGTTCCACGAACACATGCAAACATTCAAATAAACAGAAGCGAACTCTTCATGGGCAGGGTAGCAGCACGATAAAACGGTTTTCACGACGAAAGCAAGGAAAATCGTAATAAGGACCAACCTGCTGTGCAAGAGCGTTGCGATTAAGCATGGTAGCAGTTGTGCTGCCACGCTGCCCACTGAAGATCCAGCCAGTCGGGGTTTCCTTTATATGCACCCGATGGCGGGAGGCTGCCATCGGGTGCTGTCTGGAGCAAAGAACAACGATGTCATGCCTGGTGGGTGGTAGATGCTCACTTCCTTCCGCAGGATAATCGGGCCCGTGAATGTCGACGTTAGAAGCGAGCTGGGCTCCGTGAACAGATAGACCGCTGGCGATAACGCAGCATAGAATCTGCAGTGCAAGATCGTTGCGATTAAGCATGGTAGCAGTTGTGCTGCCCACTCTTGTTGTACTGCACTGGCTAAATTTTTCATCTACAGCTGGGACACAAGTCGCCCATTGAGGCAGACTAAGTTCTAGGCTGTGTAAACATACACACCACCCGATTTATTTTTATTTATTTATTTTTGTAATATTTAGTGCAAAATTATATTTTTTTTTCTGCGGATACTGTCGGGGCCGGTGGGACAGGCATAGAAATATTTTTTGTCGTCATGAATGAGAACCGCTTTCTGAATTTCTCTTACGTGCACGGACGTCTATTCTACATCTTGCACGCATTGAAAAGACTAACCTTAAACTTTCGACCAGCTTCTTCCTTGCCAAAGGTCTATCTGTTGCGGCGAGAAGCGGGGAGCACATTTCGCGCTGCTCCTGAGTTCGATAGACTGACGATAATGGTGATAATGATAATTCGCGAGTGCCACCAAGCGCCCCACAGTAACAGTGTCCACCGGCGAATGTAATGGCCTGACGAGCGCAGCCAGCGTGCGAAAAATCTCGGAGACCATGGCTGAGACTGCAAGCCAAAGGTACAAGCGCGAGCTAACTCGTGCCTAACTCTGAGACGTGCATTTCTAGCGTGAGTGCTCGCTTTTTGGAAGAATTTTTTAAAGCAGCGACCTCGTACTCTCGCGCTTGTGGCAATTGCTCTGGACTGGCCAAATCGGCCATCAACAGCGGAGACAATTGTCTTGTTTCATGGCAGACCAACTCCACGCTGCCTAAATATGCACACACCCAATCTGACTTGACATTGACACGCGACTTCCTGTACTAGAGCTAGTGATTAAGTTACGCTTCAAAGTAACATCACTACAGCCATTTGGATTTGCATTGGAATTTGGATTTTTTTTACGGCTTTCCCTTTGTATCGAGTAATCACAGATTTACTGGATCTAGCCAGTCGCCTCCCCTGCGGCTTCCGCTTCCGCTTCAAATCATGATTGCCAGTTATTTGAAGTTGCATCTGAAATCGCTGGAAACGCTTTTCTCTCCTCCAGAAATGTTAAAAAAGTTCGCGACACAGCGAAGCGTTATCGCCTAAGCTTTCTAAAACCGTATGTAAAACTCAGGAAGTCGAAGTTTTAAATCGTAATGATCGTGAATTTCGCCCTCTCTGCACAAAGCCCCAAAATGGTAGCACTCACTATAAAAGCGGGGAACGCAGAGTCGATACCATGGTTTACTGACTCTACCTCATACGTTGCTTTACGGTGAGCTGCAGGACCTCGTTATAGTTGGTTTATGGCTGACGTTTAGAACGTCAAAACACTGCGGGCAATGAATAAAAAGGGTTATTTACCCAATGTCAATATTTCTTGCCCTCGTTATTTCGGCGGTCTATAGGTCTATATCTTCTGTCATTGCGAAACGACGACGACGATGACGAAGACACAGGACGTGTGTGGACGCTGCTCCAAGACCATCAATGGGCGGCAGCAATATATTGCGTGTTCTGGGACCTGCAACCGCCGGTTCCACTGCAGATGTGTGAATATTGCCGCTGCGGAGTATGAACTTCTGGTTCAGAACGGAGTCAGCACCTACGAGTGCCAAGAGTGCACCAAACTGCCTGGCCTCGATTCGGCTAAGCTTGGCTCCGACGATGTGCCCTGTTGTGTGGATCCCAGTGGTGATGCAGGCGAAGTACAACCTGACAAGGAGGAAGGACTTGGAGACAACGCAGACCTCCGAACGATCATCCTTCAGCTTTGCCGGAAGGTTGATGCGCTCTCATCTGAAGTACAGGCCCTGCGAGCAGACAATGAACAGCTGCACCTTCAACTGGCCCGTAATGCGGAACTCCTTCGTAAGTCCTTAGGCACTGGTCCTCCTCGCTCCCTTTTGACAAATCAAGAAGCTGCACATGCAAGTCATTATGTCAGCGACTCTGAGTACTACAACCAATGTGACGGAGCCATCTTGTTCGACTTCCTCAAATTTCGAAGCTAGACCTACCAGTTACGCGTCCATGCTTCTGACCACTACGACTGGTGGCGACATGCAAGCAGGGAGACAAGTACGCCCCCTGCCAGTTTGGAACCGTGCACCTAACCTGGAGCATGGGGACCCCTTGGTAGCTTCGACCACCGGTATCCGCGGCAAGTCGATCGACTACTGACGAAGACGGATACAGCTCTTGTACAAAAGAAAGGAGGGTGAAGCCCGCCACGGGCACGAACTCTCACAAGTAAGCTGACGGCTGTACCTCGACCTCCGAGGAGTAGGGCGCTCTTCGGGTCTGCGGCTTGACCCTACAACCACTGTTGACGACA